>JAATLQ010038435.1:0-19398 GCA_013421005.1 Heliconius erato x Heliconius himera | reverse complement strand
ACTAAGCTGACTCCGCATATCCTACGAAGAGATCGCATCTCCACAGCATTCATCTTTCTTTCATTCTTCTTCTGTAATACCCACGTTTCGCTGCCGTATAACAGAATCGGTACCAAAACTGCATTGTGTACGGCCAAACGCGCAGCTGTGCTGACGTTTCGTCCGTCTTCCGTCTCATCAATGCAGCTAAGGCTCCGTTAACCTTGTTACTGGCAGCAATACGCCTTTCCACATCCATCTCGTATCTTCCATTTCTACTGAACATACTTCCCAAGTATACCACTTCATTACCCATTCATACCTTTTAGTAGATCACAATTTTACAAATATATTACTTTACTATAAGTTCAAAAACTTTCTACTTAAGCAACAAAAATGACTAAGCATACTATTAATTTTTTTTTTATTTTTTATTAAAAAATAAAAAAAAAGTTTGGGGAATTGCCGATTGACATTGACGATTGATAACGTGTTTGACATAACAACCTACCATATCAGGATCATGAAATCCAGGCAGTGCGTTCACTTACCCCACTGCGTTCCGTTACCCGGAATGACCATAACAACACTATGAAACTTCTGAAAAATATATAAACAATATTTATATATACAAATTATGGTATAAAAGCCGCTAGAAATAAAAAAAAACTGATATTTTTAACCTGTCGCTTAAGTCGTTTTTCAAAACTTAATCAAAATGTGCATAAGTTTGCTTGTGAAATCAGTGGCCTTCAGATAGTACGTTGCTAACCGGAGGGGCACTATTGGAGTTCCGTATTCCGTATCCTTTGTAAGGATATATTATTATGTACAATAAAGCTATATAGAATTGATTCGGTAATTTTGGAGAGGAGATATTTGTACAAGGTCAGTCGTGGCGCAGGGGAACAAAGTGTGACTGTAAAACCGACTGGTTGTGGGTTCGACCGTTGCGATTGCAGTACACGTTAGTACACCTGCGCCACGACTCCTATATTATATTATGTTAGTTTTTTCGATGTCAACTTACAATACTAGAAGCCAGACTTACTTCTGGCACTTAATAAATTATATATATACAAATAAAAACGGCATCTCAAGATCGATCTCAGATGGTAGTTTATAAATACGTGCCTTAGAATGCGCTGTATTATACAACTCTTACTTAATTCGATTTGACCATGTCAGCAATATTGGAGGCAAGAGCTAGTTAAACACAATTTTCTAGTTATTCCTAGTATTCAGTTCGATGTCGAAAAATTACTGTAAGCATATACAGAACCTCTTATGTCCGAATATAATTTATAATAAAATATTTCTTGATTAATTCATTTGTACCGACCGCCTGTGGTCTTGTATGGGGAGCAATTTGGCAAATTAATTATTTTTAAATATAATAGGAGCCCTAACTGGGTCTTTAAACGCATTATAATAGAACTTTTCCCAAAATTTTATTAAAAAAAATAAATCATCATTGTATCCCAGCTTTATTGTATCCCACACACAGCAGGGTAGGTATAGGGAACCTAGTGTTAAAATACTCCGTTCCCAACATTCCGCTGAATTTAGGAGGCATTGCGTGTTGAGTAGCGAAACTCAACGCTGCTCTTTGCCTCAACACCAGAGCGAAGAAATGAAAAGATAAATTTAAATAAATATCTCATTTCGTCTAGTGGGAATCGAACCCACAACCGTCGCGTTACAGTCACACTCTTGTGCCCCTGGGCCACGACGGCCTCAAATTTTACTACTATCATGATATTAACGTAATATGTGAACGAAACGGGTGAAACGACGATTGACAATTAAATGACACATACACTACGCTTTGTCTTCAACAGTCAATCAGAAATATTCAAAATTTACATGTATTAAATGCAACTATTTTTGCATCACATTACATTTGATCGGTACAAATATTTTTAGCTCGACGCTGTATCCTGCATATAGAAGAATAAGCAGAGGGAACCTAGTGAGAACAGACTCTTCGTCCAGTGTCATTTTCAAAATATTGCCTACTGAACTCTTCTCTCGCCGCGCTTTCTCTAATATTATGTATAAATCTTAACTTTAAATAAGTAACATTGCAGAATAGTGGTAGTGACAGAAAAAAAGGTAAACTTTTCATAAAAAAAAAACTAAAAATGCAATTGCAACGTGGCTAGGACAACGACTCTACATTATATTATTAGACGCCTTTGATGTTCTGTATTGACACGAGACCTGGTTGATTCGTTCTTTGTTCTTAATTAAATGTATCCGCATATCAAGAATTATATCTGTCAATACTTAACTATGGTGATGTACTATAAATAATTTAATTGAAAATATAAATTGGAAATGAGAGCCAAGTTCAATACTGAATAATGGGAAGTTACCGACATTACCAATATAAAAAAATTGGAGATTTATATGAATGTTAAATTTTGTGTTAACGCAGGGTCCACGCCTTAACAAAAAGACAAAAATGGAGTGCCTCGACACCGCGGGAAAAATAAGAAGATTAAAAAGAACCTAGAAAATAGTTCTTGCAAAAATGTATTAAAAATAAATATATCAGCTTCACGCTGTATCCCGCACACCGCAGGGTAGGCAGAGGAAATCTATTGTTAAGACTCCGTCCCCCATTTCGCACCGAATTTTAGAGACATTGCGTGTTGAGTGGCGGAACTCAACGTCGCGCTTTGCCTCGTCACCAGAGCAAAGAAAAAAAAATATAAATTTAAATAAGTTTTGCACGTCCTCGAGTGGGATTAAGCCCACAACCAGTCGCCTTTACAGTCTAAAAATGTTTTAATATATTGAATAGAAATTCAAGCGTACAAATAAATTTTAGATTTATACTTCTTTATTATACTTCTTTATCATACTTCTTTATTATACTTCTTTATCATACTTCTTTATTATACTTCTTTATTATACTAATACATATTTTAACCATTGAATCTTGTAAATGTGTAACGATCCATACCAGAACTAAAATGTGTAGGTAAATTAAAAATAATAATAGTTTATAAAAAAATATTATAAATATAATTTAGAACATTATTTAATTTATAGATTAAGAAAAATACAACCTTAAAAATAATAGTTTAGTTCAGTTCGTTAATTACGCGTTCCGTTCACAAGTAATGTTAAAGTGAAGTAATATACCGTAGGTAAAATATGCAGATATAAAATATATTTATTAAAAATAATTTAATAATTATAATACAAGCTACTGTCAACGTCAAAGTCAGGGATAGGAAAGAAAGAGAAGGGAGATGGCGGACGCGTGTGATGAAGGATAGTTATTCAAAATGTTTAGAGAACTTTTAATTTATAATAAATAATGTATATTTAGTTACATCTTATATGTAAAAAGTATGTTAGTTAGTACATGTAATGTAGTGATATAAGTATTCGAGGCTGGTAAGATAAGTTATAAGTGCTTTCACTATTTACGATTGCTTGTTTTGGAATACTTCGTCGGTAAGTTTTTAATAGATTATTATTAAAACAAAGAAGAGTAAAATTAATGCATGTAATGCTGTCAATATCCAGAGATAATTATTATTTATTTAGTAAATGGAAATAAATATATGAATATGATTTTATGAGGTATGTAAAATTACAATTATATTAATGTACGCAGAATGCCTGCCGCCATCTTTATTAGATGCGTGTATGGGATTTGTGAAATACAGAATTAAATAGGTTTGGTAAATTATATTTACTTATAAATGTAATTTCTATATATATTAGTAAATATTTAACATGTTACTGTAAAAGGAAATATTAATATAATAGTATCATTTATAATATGATATAAAACTATTATATCAAAATATATATTTACAGTTTATAAATATTATATAATATGAGTCTATTTAATGTCCTACAATAAAAGTAATCTGTCAAGATATTTAATTAATTATCATAAAGATATTAGTCAGTAACAAAATATTAACTATTTACGATTTATACGACTGTTAGAGTTCATTGACCCTATGGTTTACTAATAACTGATATTGGAGTCACAACCGACTGCTGCTTGGCTTCGCTGGTACTAATATGCTTGTCTAGGCAAATTGCTATGGCCTTTTATTGTTAAACTGCGATCGACGTTGTCTTGCGGTGCGCTTACGACGCATAAGCGATGCTTGTATGGTATTGGACATACATATATGTAAAAGAGTTTCTACAATTGTTCTATAACTTGTTGTATGATGAGTAGGTGTGTGGTGCTATTCTATGTCCTGGAACCCCGGTGTATGTAGTAGTGTCCGCCCGTCTCGTACGGGTGTGTGGTGCTATTTTATGTCCTGGAACTCTGGTGTATGTAGTAGTGTCTGCCTATGAGTCTAACAACTTATTTTAATGTAGAAAACAAATGAGACACGACTATGGGGTGTGTGCCGTGAGTTTATTTAACATATCGGCCGCCTTGCGATAGTGCGTTCGAACCAACGACTTATATTAATCTGACAAATCAATCAACGTCACGAATCACCATTCTAATACAATCTTAACATAAACAAGTGTAACCAGTACGTTAAGGAAGATCACACACGAACGTCCCGGAGGGTTCAATAAAGACTGTTGCAACCACGGTCTGGTAGGAATTCACGGTGAAGGGGCGGGGCGGTACTCTTACGCTTTCTTCCTTTTATTATAACTAAATATTTTACACAGTAAAGAAGAAGATAGGACGTCTTCGATATACTTAAGAAATGTCACGAGAGATTAAAACGGACAGATGTTATTTAACATAATATATTTTATTTGTACTTATATTAAATTTATGGTTTATTCATTTATTTCATATTAATATTGTTACCTCTGAATCTCTAAAAGATCTTGGATTACTTACGATCGAGTTATAACTATATTAGACGTATCACGAGCCATACTAAAATCATAAAAATAATTTTATTTAAATATTTTATTGAGGAGTAGGATGGGATGTCAGTTACAAATGTCACTTTCCATACATATTTTTTACGAGAAACACGAAAAGGGCGGAAAGGGAAACGGAAATAAATCTGTTTGTCAATTTGTGCTTCAATTTTCTATGACTACCAATCATTCTGTATTGTATGTATCGCCTTCTTATTTATTACTATAAGTTCAAGAACTTTAACGTATCGAGATTCAAATTTTCTGCCTCTTGTATACCGTTCGAGCGCTCTAGTCAACAAAGCCATACGTTTTTGTTTTTTTCTCGAGGTGTCAAAATATCCTTGTTATGACTATTTTTTTTATTGATAGAATATAGGGATCCGTAGGGATGCTATATGGGAAAAAAATAATTATAATATGAAAAAAAAAAAAAATTTTAGTTCTTTTTTTTAAAAAAGAACTAAAAAATTTTTTTTTTCTAAAAACATAATAAATGCTGTACAAGGTCCTCATAAGTATCCGTATAAATCATACTCTTATTATATGTGAACGTCATCAAGCTTTTATAGCTTTTAAGTTTATTTTACTACTAATAAAACTTGATATCCATTTAACTTTACCATGTTATTATTAAATAAATAATTTATTTTATATGAGAAGGTATTTATTTGATTTGATCCCCTTGGCCTTAAAGTTTTATATCTAGAGAGAAGAAATTTTCATGTGTACTTTCAAATATTAATTTATGAATTTATTTAGAGTCTAATGGCAAAAATGTTATATCATACTAGTACTAAAATACTTTTTTTTATCATTTTAAGGCGTTTCTTCCTTTTAGTATGGCAGGTAAAAAGAATCAGCTTCACGCTGTATCCCGCACACTGCAGGGTAGGCAGAGGGAACCTAGTGTCAAGACACTCCGTTCCCCACTTTCTGCCAAATTCTGGAGGTTGCGTTTTGAGTGGCAGAACTCAACACCAGAGCGAAGAAATGGAAATATAACTTTAAGTAAATATTTCCTCTTCGAGTGGGGATCGAACCTACAACCAGTCGGTTTTACAGTCACACTTTGTGCCCCTGCGCTAAGACTGGCCTCAAAAAAAGTAAAAAGAATAACTTCACTTAAAAAAGAATAACAATACGATTTCCTCAGATTCCGCTAAATTTGTGAGACAATACATTTTAAATGACTTGCATAAAATTTATTAAATATTCATTTAGAATAGTAATATCGCAGGGACACAAGCATGGGACTGTAAACGCCACAGGTTCGATTCCCATTTGAGGAAATGAAGTATTTAATATTTTCATTTTCTCGGTCTGGTCTGACAAGGGGTAACGCGACGTTAAACTGAATCACTCAATACGCAATGGCCATAGAATTCGATAAAATTTGGAAAAACATAATCTTAATAGGGACAGACTGTATTAACACAAGGTTCCCACGTATAGAGGATACGCTATTAAGTGTGTGTGATATACCCTATTAGGTGCGGGATACATTTGCGTGAAGCTAAAAAAAAAGAATAATAAAATCCAAACCCACCACGTTACATCACTACATATTATTAATCAAAACAACAGGAATTAGTTAATTAATAGAAAATATATCGAATTAACTCAACGTCAAAGTTGATCCAAATCTAAACATTTTTAGTTTATAAGTAAAAGCACGTTCTCTTAATGTACCTACTCATATAAGTACAAGGGCTCGTGTGCAAACGTTTACGTATTCCAAATAAGTGTGTAAGATGTTTCCAAGAATAATGAAAATAAATGTTATTTCAGGGTGATAGAGGGATTTCTGTAGCATCCTGTACCATTACATCTGTATTAGGGAGATCTTAAATGAATTTATTATTGCGAATCGGATTTCTTATAAATATTTGTTTATCACATTGAGTTTTTTTTTTAGTTAGAAATTATTTTTTCTTTTCCAATTTACAACAATTGTTGTGAGAACTTTTATTTTCTCTCATTTATTATTGTCGTGATTGAGTGAACTTTTTTCATAAATTGGTTAAAGTTCAAATATTAAAGTTCAAACATTGTCAAACTATAAACAGGTGTTTGTAAAAATGATTTATCCTAAGTTTTATAAATTATATTATTGAAAGTTAGTAAAACTTTTTGATTCATTGTGTAGGATAGAATAGGCTCACAGCACTCATGGGACCCAGTTTTAAGACACTCCGTTGTCTATATATCGCTCAGTTTTTGAAACATCGTAGATGAAGTGTAGTGGCAAAACTCAACACCGCGCTTTGGCTTATTACTAGATCCATAAAACTCAGAGACCATCTCCTTTTAAGTTAGACCGAAATTACAAATATTAAACTTATTTAGAAAACATACATTTAGTAAATGTTAAAAATTACAAATATTACTCAAAATAAACGACCATTTTATTTTTATATATATGTACATTTATCGAACAATGATGTATCGATATTGCAAAATGTGCTTTCACACTCCGTAATGCGTTTAAGGGAGTTTTCTCGTTAGTTTATTAGTAATATTTCTTTTTAATACTGAACAAGTTTTCTACTTTTGAGGCCAGTCGTGGCGCAGCGGCACGAGGTGTGACTGTAAAAACCGACTGGTTGTGGGGTCGATCCCCACTCGAGGAGATGAAATATTTACTTAAATTTATATTTCCATTTTCTTCGCTCTGGTGTCGAGGTTAAGCGCGGCGTTGTGTTCTGCCACTCAATACGCAATGCCTCCGGAATTCAGCAGTAAGTGTGGAACGGAGTGTCTTAACACTAGGTTCCCTCTGTCTACCCTGCTGTGTGCGGGATGCTGTATCCCGCACACAGCAGGGTAGACAGAGGAAGCTGATTTAATTTTTTTTTTTTAATAAAATAAAAAAATCATTCATTCACTATAGTGTTAATCGAACCCACTACCATCACGTTTACAATCAAAGACTGCGCCAAATAAAAATATATAAACTTTATTTAAAATTTCAATATATTGATGAGTACATTTATCAAACAACAATGTATCGATATTGCAAATTGAGCTTTCACACTCCGTAAATACGCTTAAAGGGGCTTTCTCGTTACTTTATTATTAATAGGTGCTCATCGCCCCGAGGCGCCGAATCTGTTAGCGAATTGAATGGAGTCACGGCGAAGGGCAAATAAATATTTAAACTATTTGAGACTGGGACTTTCAAAATTAAATTCAGCTTCACGCTGTATCCCCGCAGCTAGGGAGGCAGCGGGAACCTTGTGTTAAGACACTCCGTTCTCTATTTTCTGCCGAATTCTTCCAGAATTTGGGAGCATTGCGTGTAGTTGCATGTTTTGTAGAGTAGTGAAACTCAACACGATTTGTCTGGATGCCAAAGCGAAGAAATGAAAATATAAATTTAAATAAATATTTAATTTCTTCCACTGGGTACGAACCCACTACCAGTCGTGTTTAAAGTCATACACTTGTGCCCCTGCGCGAAGACTGGCCTCATGTTGTAACTTTTAATATACGACATAATAAATACGAGTAAAAGCTCTCTTCGTGTCATATTTTGAGTGGCGGAACTCCACGCCGCGTCATATCACTTATTATATAGCACTATAGCACTTATTTTATTTTATTCTTTCCTTGCTATCAAGGTATGGAAACTGATAAAGGAAAATGATAAAGGCTAAAACAAATTCTTTTATAAAAGTTTTGCTGTAAATTGAAAAACTACGAAGGCAAAAAGTAAAAAAACTGGAATTGAAATATATTTAAGAAATATGGCATAATTTTAACAAAATATGTTTCGGTCAAATCGAGAAACTCCTATTTTATGAAGTCGGTCAAAAATAGCATATCAAGAATAATATAATAAGGTGGTGGTAATATATGTTTTTAATTTGCTGCTACGGAACCCTTCAGAGTCAGTCCGACTCGCTATGTGCCGATTTTTCGAATAATAGACAAACATTAAAAATAATAATCGAAATAATCGATTTATTTATAAATACGTTGAGCTATATAGCTATAGAATTATATTTGAATGACACAATATTTATTTGAGCATTCAAAGGAATAAGGTGCGACGTTTGAGGATTTGATTTACACTCGGAGCAATTAACAATTTTCATTACTTCCCTCTGGTAAAACAACAAAGCGCGGCGTTGAGTTCCGCCATAATTTTTTTTCAGCTTAGTAAAAAAACTCTTTCTTGTGCTTAGTTTATTGTAACATTTTTTTTTCGGAAAGTCGATAGCTTTGTTACAATATTTTTGAACACTAAAAATAAATAAAACAAAGAGCACTTCAACGATCTCACAACAAAACAATTAGCACATTCTAAATGAGTTTTTCTTTTCATACAGAAGAAATCGCAATGTACCGCCACATCACGTTACACTAAGCAAAGCATGTTAATCCTTGAAGTTATTTATACAACCAGACGTCGCGAAAACGGTAACACGCTGTAAAATATATGAAAACGGCCAAAAAAAGACAGACGGACGGGCAGACAGCTTATTTTTACTCATTCTAGACAGCTATTGATATATTAATGTTACATTGACACTGAAGATTTTCAAATTTTTCGTCTTTGTTACTAATGGTTTGACGTGGTCTTGGATTATTTGGGAAGCTTCTGACTCATAGTAAATGTGATAATATACAAATCGGTTTTCCAGTACAGTTGAATAAAATGCGGCGTTAGGTTCCACCTTTATCTCTGAACCAGGAGTGAAGTCGATTTTTTTCCGGTTTTCGAAATGTCTTGAAAATTTGACCGGAAAGTGGACTACGTAGTGTCTGCATACTAGGCTCATTCTATCCACTCACTAAATATAGATGAGTGAATAAAAAAAGTCAAGTGTGAGTTAAACTCGCCCATCGAAGGTTCCGTCTAAATTTTAGGATTATATTTCAACGAGAAATACAAATTAATCAACTTCATGTTGATGAACGTAACTTTGTGGGCATGTGCACTAATTTTGTATGAAATCAACTACAACTATAACTTTGTAATGATATTTATCTATGAAATACTTAAAAATGTTCACTTTTCAGACTTTATTTCCATTTTAATTCAAACATGCTGAATTTCATAACTGTAAGTCTACAGGATTACTCTATAGGTCTGGATTACGCAGCGAATTTCATTTAAAATACATCAAAAACCATGCATAAATGGTCATATCTTCTGATTGTTTTGATTTAAATACTTGATTCTTTTTGTGGTCCAAAGGGCCTTACACCTAAATATTTGATATCAGTTTCTTTGATATTAACTTGAAATATCTACGCGATCTCGAGAAAAATAGTCTTGACAGACAGACAACAAAGCGTTCATATAACTTTCGGTTTTTTTTGTACGGAACCCTAAAAAGAGCTAATATCATTTGATGTATGTAATAAAAATACTATGTCGAAATATAAATCAAGTGTTTTGCGTGTTTAACGTTGTATTATAAAATTTTACATTCTAAATCTTTCAGTGGACATGTTGATCTTATTTTAAAAGTGAAATACATTTTCTTTAATTTTTTTATTTATAAGATATAAGTTTTTATTTTAAATTCGCTTCACGCTGTATACCACACCTAGGGTAGGCAAAGGGAACGTAGTGTTAAAACACTCCGTTGCCTATTTTCCGCCGTGTTCTGGATTCTTTGCTTGTTGAGTGGTGGAACTCAACACCGTAAGTTTTTTAAATTCTGCAGAATATTAAATCAGATTTATATTTTCCTAGGCTAATAACTATCACTGAATGAATGAATTTTAATTACGTCCGTCACTAAAAAGTCTCACATTCATAAAAAAGAACTTAATGTATACTTTTCTCATATATGAAAATACGGGAATACTTAACATCAAATATATATGCAAATCTGGATAGGGAAATGCGAATCATATTTCTTATTGTAACAAATTCGAACGATTGTGAATGACAGCTCATTTCGCTTTGTTTTTCTTTGGTGCGACCTCCACCACTCCATTTGTTAAGATTAACACAACATTGTTTATTTTATGAGGGTTTTTAAGGATTTTCCGGAGCTAATTGAGAGCAACCTCGTCTTCGTCAGTATTTAGTATTATATATTTAGTTATTGTGCGGAAAGATCTTTTTTTAAATATACAGTTATTGGAATCATCGTGGCGCAGTGGCAGAGCCTTTATAAATGCGACGGTTGTTGGTTCAATATTCACTCGGGAGAATGAATTACATTCACTTCAACGTTCTGGTTATATAAAATGCGGGGTTAAGTTACACCAATTACTCCCAATGAACCGAAATCGGATGAAAATGAAAATGAGAAAAGAGAGTCACAATACTCGGTTATCCCTATTATGTATCTATAGCTGAAAAAAATAATAATAAATATTACGAAAAAATCTTATAAATATATAGATACCAACACACTTCGTTATTCAACAGTTGGTATAAATTCATTTACTAAATATTTAATGAATTAGTTTCACCAAATAAGGTACAGCTATAATTGATAGTGTTTCGAATTATAATTAATTACTTAATAATGATTGGTTTAATTCAAAAACAGCATTTATAAAGTAAAAAAAAATATGAATTCTTTCAATTGACATACTTTTAGTATCCTATGACCGTTCGCTAGTTCCGTTGCATCATACTCATATGGTTGTTATATGGTACTTAGGTATACTCGTATAGTGTAAGTTGCAATAATTCTAAATTATTTTGATCATTTTTAAATTCTTATGCATAAGGCAGTTGTAGGAATATTATTTTTTTTTATAATAAATTCTGTGGAAGGGCACAAAGAAGATAGTATTAAGACACTCCACAGCTTCTCTGCATTTTAAAGACATTGCGTTTAACTACGTTGTCTGTAAGTTGCTCAGTAACGAAAGAGTTTCATTAACATAAATATACATTCAACAATGTATATATATGTATATGTATGATTTTTTATCAAGGGTGAAATATCAGCTTCACGCTGTATCCCGCACACAGCAGGGTAGGCAGAGGGAATCTAGTGTTAAGACACTCATTCTGGAGTCATTGCAGAACTCAACGCCGTGAAATAAATAGCCGAATACTCAAAAATTAGGAAATAGAACACTCAAATTTGACATATTCCCAATAAGGCTCGGGTAGTGTAGGGGAGCACGAAGAGAATCGTTCCCGATATTCCTACACGAACACGGAAAATTGCCGATTTAACTTTTTATATATTACGCAGATATTTTAAAGCCAGTCGTGGTGCATGGTGGTGGGCAGAATCGTGTCCACTGCAAACGCGGCAAGTTTTGATTTCAATTCCCACTCGAAGAAATATAATATTTAATATTTAAATTTTCCTCTATCTGCTAACTAAGCAAAGCGTTGAGTTCCGTCGCTCAACGCGCAATGCCTCCAGAATTTGACATTGGAATTTGGCGAAAGTGTCTTAATGAGAACGCGATGTCTTAACACTAGGTTCCCAGGTTCCCCCTGCCTCCAGGATAGAGCATGAAACTAAAAAAAAGCTACCAATATAAATCATACAAACCCGTTCCTAACATAATGTAACACATTATCGTCACATACTATACTACCACCATCTACATACAATATACATTACATACAAACAAACAAACATACACACATTTAATTTAATAGTCATTTCGATGGATATTAACCTAATCTGGTACTTGTAAGTGGGAGTTGAGTTACTGCCAGAACATATATCGCTCGAGCGCCGACCATTCGTCATATTATTCTCGTATCACACCATTTAGTGCTTTATCTTGATCAATGTTCCACATATGATTGTAAAAAGCATTAATATTTCAATAGATTTGAGGGTACTTTTGAATTTGATTCTTGTAATGTAACGTTATAAGGATAATATTTTTGTTGGTAATAGTTGTTTGAGAGGCCAGTCGTGGCGCAGGGGCACACAGTGTGTCTGTAATCGACTGGTTGTGGGTTCGATCCCCACTCGGGGAAATGAAATTTTTATTTAAATTTATATTTTTATTTCTGTGCTCTAGTGTATACTCGTAGGTGTTCTGCCACTCAACACGCAACGCTTCCAGAATTTGACGGAAACTGGGGCGGAGTGTCTTAACACTAGGTTTCTTCTGCCTACCCTGCTGTGTGTGGCATACCGCATGAACCTGATTTTTTTTTAAATTTTAGTTATTTTAGAAGCCAGTCAAGGAAACAAGCGTGTGAGTGTAAACGCGACATGTTATGCGTACAATTCCTACTCGAGGGAATTAAATATTTATTATTATTCCTTGCTTCGGTTACGAGAAAAAACTTAAGTTTATCAACTTTCATAACTTCCGGTCGACGTACAATCCGAGAGTCCGACTCGCACTTGACCAGTTTTTTTAATCTTTACAGTTAACTGTCGGCTTAGTCTTTTATTGAAAAAATAAAAATAAAAGATAAATAAAAATAATGAATAATAAAACTACTGCCAACTTCACAATATCTATTCCATACAAATATATATTTACAACTAATTTTATATACAACAACTTTTTAATAATTCATTAGACCATTAGGGACTTCTGCGTTCAGCTGTCGTGATATAATTTACGTTTATGTCTTAAATAACGTGGCATGGACGTATGTATAATACATATTTAGACAGAACTATTAATAAACTTAAATAAAGATTACATTTAAATTCATTTAACCTATTTGTTGATCAACTGTTTACATTTAAAATGTTTCTTTTATATGTATCGCTAGCTTTTACATCTGGCATTACTCTCTTAGTTAAATAAAGTAAAATAAATTAATCAGCTTCACGCTGTATCCCGCACACAGCAGGGTAGGCAGAGGGACACTCAGTTCCCCACTTGCTGCCGAATTCTGGAGGCATTGCGTATTGAGTGGCAGAACTCAACGTCGTGCTTTGCCTCGACACCAGAGCGAAGAAATGGAAATATAAATTTAAATAAATATTTCATCTCCTCGAGTGGAAATCGAACCCACAACCAGTCGGTTTTACAATCACACTTTGTGCCCCTGCGCCACGACTGGCCTCTAGTTAAATTACTAAGCTTTATATTTCTATGAAATAAGACAGACAGATTTTAAAATTTTTAAATAGCTCCGCAGGTACAGTGGATTACGTCAAAAAGATTAACATAACGAAATCTAAGTACAAGCCATAGTCATAAAATGACAAAAGAATTATTTTTCATTTTACACAATTATATGACAACGCAATGGTTGTGGGTTCGGTTTCTACTTGGGGCAATGATTTTTTTTTATATCCTCGCACATGTACAAGGCATGTCGTTGGGTTTCATGAGTCAACACGTATGAGTAATATCTCAAACATTGGACGGAAAGTCGGGATTGGAGTGTCTTAACACTAGATTCCCTTTGCCTACCCTAAAAAATCTTATTTCATAAAATAAATTATTTTATATACTCCTAGTTTTATTTGAACGAAATTGAAACCAAAATCAATATTTCACATACCAATCTATTCTCAGCTACGATGGCCTGCGAAAACCGTTAACAAAGTTACTCTACACAGTTTTTTTGTATTATCATGACTCATTTAAAAAAAAACTATTCTTATAATGGACCCTTACTAGAGGGAACCTGTTGGATACAAACTTTCGTTTATAAAACAACATTGGAGTATTCTTTGTGACTCAGCAGAATCCTTAGTAGTTAGATATTTTTAATAAGTAGGAGGTAGTCGGTTTGACTTATCTATATCAAATATAAATTTATTTATTAATTTTTTTTCACGTTCAATCCCGTAGTCAGCAAGGAGGGTAAATGGAAATAATTCGTTCTTCTCAATAGTAATCGATTCCTTAACTGTCAATAGTTAATTGTAGAAATTCTGTTCTTCGCTTTCCGCTAACTAAAGATATTGCGAACATAAATATATATTTTTTGCTTTTTAAGGCATATTTTTATTTTCATATATTAATGATTTTGTATATTTTCATATATTAATGATTTTGAGGCCAGTCGTGGCGCAGCGGCACGAGGTGTGACTGCAAAACCGACTGGTTGTGGGTTCGATCCCCACTCGAGGAGATGAAATATTTACTTAAATTTATATTTCCATTTCTTCGCTCTGGTGTCGAGGTTAAGCTCGTCGTTGAGTTCTGCCACTCAACCCGCAATGCCTCCAGAATTCGGCAGAAAGTGGGGAACGGAGTGTCTTAACACTAGGTTCCCTCTGCCTACCCTGCTGTGGTCGGGATACAGCGTGAAGCTAATAAAAAAAAATGATTTTGTAATAGTGGTGGCACAGCGACAACACGTATAAAAACGACAGTTGTGGGTTCCACTCTGGGAAATTGATTATTTCATATTATCCTCGTTCTAGTACGGGATGTTTGATCCCGCAAATACAACGGGATACAGCGTGAAGCTGATTTAATTTTTTAGTAATAGGGCAAAACTTTGTATTGAATTTCGCCACTCGAATTTGATGGAAAGTGAGAAACGCAGAAATTTAGCACATAGAACTGCGTGAAGCTAAAAAATATATAAAAAATATATTATTAACATATTGTAATGACCGTAAGCCTTTAAGTATCATACATATGTTTTCGTTTTCGTTTTAAATTCTTGAAAAGTAACACTCGAGCTTAATAAGCTCATACGGCAAAATATCCATAAATTTCGTACTCAAACTACAAAACGTCATTGTTTCGCACAAGGCAAAAGAAATATTCAACAATACATCAATAGGAGAGCACGCAAAAAAAGCTTTTAAGCTATATACGTATAAACATGATTTTTGCTTAAGAAATTTTCTCATATATTATAGGTTATAGGTATGTATTAGTGGAGCGTTCTCCATCATAATCTATAAATCTCAGCGTAGTTGCGAGTAGTAAATTTTACAATGATTTACAGTTTACATTAGTTGTGTTTTTTTTTGCGAGCGGTACTTGCGCCGGCGCATTCGCAAGGGATAGTTTCGATGCAAAAAGAATAAGTTAGTGTAGTATCTCGGAAAGCTATAAATGTTTTGAATCATATTTAATTGGGATTCGCTAGTGTGTGATCTTTATTTATTATATGTGTCTTTTTTAATATTCTAAGATAATTGATTTTTAAATAAATCAGTATGTTATAATTTGAAAGTGATTGTTGTAATTTTTTTTAAAAATGAAAAAAGTACGGATTATGGTTTGGATGATAAACAATACTCAACAAATGGTGAAGTTTAATCAGTTTATTGATGTACATATTTAATACTCTTATTCACAAAAAAACCAAAATTTATATTTTCACAAACTATCTGTGATCTTAATTTTTTTTTGGATATTTTGGTCAGACGTTATGCTAGAATCGCTACCTAACGCTTTATTTATTGAAACAATTTTAGTTTTAGTCCTTAAATAAATAACTACCAAATATGCCAATTTCTCGTATTCCTTTGTATAAATATATATGGCACGGCGTTGAGTTCCGAGCTTCAACATGTAAACTAACAAATTTGGCAAAAAGTGGGGAACCAGGTCTCTTAGAGCTAGCTTCCCTTTGCCCATTCTGCTACATGGGAAGTTGTGTAAAATTGCCTTTATAATTAATTAAAATTCATTTACATCCATTACTTTTTATAATTCAGCTTCACGCTGTATCCCGCACACGGCAGGGTAGGCAGAGGGAACCTAGTGTTAAGACACTCCGTTCCCCACTTTCTGCCGAATTCTGGAGGCATTGCGTATTGAGTGGCAGAGCTCAACGCCGCGCTTAACCTCGACACCAGAGCGAAGAAATATAAATTTAAGTAAATATTTCATCTCCTCGAGTTCATTAAGTCGAATCATAATTTTCTTCCACAGAAACATACACATCTTTGCCACAAGGTTGGCAGTGGTGATTATAATAAACGCGGCCGGCGCTGGTTTTGCGGCGCCTAGCGTTCTAGTCACGAGGCCGGTGTCACGAGTCTCCGTGGAGTGGCTGCCGATGGACAACCAGACTCTGTATAGACTGGAGGAAGGAGAGAGTAGAAAGTAAGATATTTATTTATGAGGGATTTGTTTTGATTCCCATTCGGGGGAATATTTTTTGCGTCTGGTTGACAAAACGTGGCGTTGAGTTGTCACTTTATAAGCAATGTCTTGAAAATAAGGACCAAAGATGGAAACGGCGTGTCCTAACTCTAGGTTATTTCTGCCAACTAACAGAGAAGACGCGAAGCTGCGTATTAAATAATTGGCGGAACCCAACGCCGTTTATCTCGTTTGAGCTCAGTAGCCTTGTAACTACTCCAAGAAATGCAAATGTTAAAATTAAAACAATATTCTTCGTAATTGATATAAAAAAAAAAATCAGCTTCACGCTGTATCCCGCACACAGCAGGGTAGGCAGAGGGAACCTAGTGTTAAACACTCCGTTCCCAACTTTCTGCCGAATTCTGGAGGCATTGCGTGTTGAGTAGCAGAACTCAACGCCGCGCTTAACCTCGACACCAGAGCGAAGAAATGGAAATATAAATGTAAGTAAATATTTCATCTCTTCTAGTGGGGATCGAACCCACAACCAGTCGGTTTTACAGTCACACTTCGTGCCGCTGCGCCACGACTGGCCTCAATATAATAACAATTAAAACAATTTAATTGATATAATAATTAAAACAATATCAAATACTGTATAAAATTAATGTCTTTGAAGATTCAAACGATTGCTTTGAAAACGGTTTAAATGTCTCGAGATACAGATAACTATAACCGCAGCGAAGTGGCACAATCTGTCTTCACGCCTAAGGGATATATAAATACTCTCTCGTTAAGGTTTTAGCCTTTGAAACACAATTTTGGTTAAGATGTTTGTGAGAGTAAAACTTGCTTGTTTAAGAAATAATTAATATAAAATGAATAGTTTTCATTTATATGGTCTTTTCTTTTAATAAAAATAGAATGGTGAATTTGATATATTTTAAAGGATTTAGGCCGTTATGGCGCAGGGGCACAAGTGTGTGTATATAAACGCTACTGGTTGTGGGTTCGATCCCAGCTTTTCATAATTTCTACACTCTGGTGTCGAGGCATAGCGCGGTGTTTAGTTCCGCGACTCCACACGCAATGCTTTCAATATCCACAGGAAAATAGGGAACGGAGTGTCTTAGTACTAGGTACTCACGGCCTAACCTGCTGTGTGAGGGATACAGCGTGAAACTGATTTATTACTAAGAGATAAAGAAAACAAGAGGCCAGTGGTGGCGCAGGGGCACAAAGTGTGACTGTAAAATCGACTGGTTGTGGGTTCGAGCCTCACTCGAGGAAATTAAATATTTATTTATATTTATATTTTCATTTCTTTGCTCTAACGTCGAGGCAAAACGTGGCGTTGATTTCCGCCACTCAACACGCTATGCCTCTAGAACTCGGCGGAAAGTGAAGAACGGAGTGTTACACTAGATTCTCTCTCCCTACTGTGAACTACTGTGGGAACCTAGTGTTAAGACATGCCGTTATCCACGCATCCTTTAAGTTTTGGGACATTGGGTATTAAGTGGTACAAATTGACGCGAGGCTTTATCTTGATACCAGAGTTAAGTAATGAAACCGAACCCACATCCGTTGCGATTTCAGACAGACATTGTGCTACTGCACCGCGACTACCACAAATGATGATGATGTGATAAAGCCATCATATCAAAATATTATCGTATTAATCGGGGGAACTCAACGCCGCGTTTTATCTACCAGTGCGAAGAAATGATAATAAATAAGCATAATCTTTCCCCTGAGTGGTAATGGAACCTAAAACCATCAGACACTGTACTACTATGCTACTATGGCCTCCTCTATTAATATTTTAATAGATAACTATATAAATCTAACCTACTTAACAAAATAGGTCAGCACACATTTCAACATTCGTTTGATAGTAAATATGATTCAAAACAAATTAGCAGTTGACAAATCTACTCTACTTTGGATATTATCCAAAGCTATTAATATGATATCATTGATATCTAAACAGATTTTCGGAAGATTAATTAATTTAAGATGAATATAATTTATTGGTCTATTAAATTTTATATTTAGTTGAGGTCGTCGTGGCCCAATGGAACGAGGGTGTAAAACTGTAAATGTGAGAATTGTGGATTGGATTTCCAATTCGGGGAAATAGGATATAATTTAATATTTTTATTTCCTTGCTCTCGTAAAGAAGCAAAATGCGGTGTTAAGTTCTGCCATTCAACACGAAATACCTTGAGAATTCGGTAGAAAGTGGGAAATGAAAGTGTGTTACCGAGAATAAAGTGTCTCTATCATCTATATAATCCATAACAAATACTCAATTATTTTAAAGTTACTGTTAGGTGGAGATCCCATCGTTTAAAACTGTAGGGATTAGATTTTCAATGAAACTTATATTTAAGAATGATACATGATAGTAGAATAGATTACACTAGGGTTGCCCAAAAAAATCCTGCCGCAATCACCTTTAATTAATGTTTTTCGTAACTCGTTTTTGGAGAAAATTGCACTCATATGTTTTTTATGTGAATCGCACATCATTTGAAAGAAAATCGCATAAGGAATTGGAAAAACAATGGTCGCCAGCTCTCAGTCTGCCGCAAGTCCAAGGTTGCCTGGTTT
>JAATLQ010038434.1:58165-104679 GCA_013421005.1 Heliconius erato x Heliconius himera | reverse complement strand
CTGCCCCATATATGTTCAAAGCTACCCCGCAAGGGGGGCAGCTTTGAACATTTGACTACTGCTACTAAAGTTGATATTGCACCTTTACCTTATATATTTTTCTACTTACGATGCTACGATTGTGTGGCACAATAGTAGGACTAAGCATTGTGAAATAGTAAAGAAGTTAAAAACTGTAGAATTTTTAGATATGACACAAAGTTTAAAAATCGTTCGAATGTGCCCCCCTCTCCCCTATACCTCGCGATTGATAGAAAACAATATAAAGTTTAATAGTAGTTTATAAAATGTAGATATATCTTAATTATTAATATTATTAAAAAATATTTACTTATCCAAGTACGAAATTAGTTTTTTAAACATTTTTAAAATGTTATTCCACACTTAGGAAAGAAAAATACTTCTTTAGAAAACCTGTAAAAATTTGAATGTAGCGGGATTCGAACCCGCGCCTCCTGGAAACCGACCAGGCGCTCTGACCACTAAGTCATACGTTCTCATCAAGTTACGTCGAAATTTTTATACGCTTGTTACAACTTATTTATGTTGTTAGCATCTCTGTAGGGAGATTTTTACTAATTTCCGCTACCCAAAGATAATTACTTAGAATTATCGTCTGGCAAGAGAGAATATTATTTATTAAATATTTTTAAAATGTATTTATTCCGCACTTAGGTAAGAATCCCGCTACGTTCAAATTTTTATACGTTTTCTAAATAAGTACGAAATTAGTTATATGAAATAATCTTAAGTATTTTAGTAATCTATATATATAAAAGGACTTGTGCTGACTGACTGAGGTAAGACGCACGCAGAGCCGTAACCGCTGATGGTAGAAACGTGAAATTTGGGCAGATGTTTATTTTCATATTCTGGACATCCACTAAGAAGGGAATTTGAAAAATTTTAACCTTAAAGGGATGAAATAGGGGTTGAAAGTTTATATGGAAAAATCTTTAAATTGCCACCGATTTTTATAAAAATTGAAATTCAGACTGTTAAAAATATTTTATTGAACACGTGTTTCGTGTTTTTTTTTAGAATTTACTCCTAATAAGCGGGCGAAGCCGCGCGCGCCCTCTAGTTTCATATAATAATTAGGCTCCAACTGGGGAATCGAAATCGAAATACGAAACAAAATTGTAAGGTGCTTTTTTAAAAAATCTTAAGTAGAGCTATTCACTGCGCAGTGGAAGTGTATGACTGTAAATACGACTATTGTGAGTTCGATGAGCTATTTTCATGTTCCTATTGTAACAAGACAAAACGTGGCGGTGTGTTCTGCCACTAGACGTCATGAAAATAAAGTGGAAAGTGGGAAATGAAATGACTTAACTCTAGGTTCCCTCTACCAACCTAGCTATATTCAGAATACAACAAAAAACATGAGCATATTCACATGAATATTTTTTTTTGGAATGACCTTCAAAATGTCCACATTTGGCATTTGCTTCATGGCATTTTAATCAAAGAGGGTAACCGAAATTAATAGGAACCGTAGATTTGATGGAAGGTTCCCCTGAGACCGCCATTGTTTCCCACACCCTCATGCCTACGATTGAGAATATGATATTTGTAAATAAATAATATTTTCCAAGATTCATTAACATCTATCTGCTTATGATTTTCATAAGAGCTATAGAAAATCAATATAAAGATTAACAATTTTTTTATGTTAAATAATATATGCTTAAAATATTAATTTATATACCCGATTTGTTTTGTAGTCCCCTTATATTGATAATGCCGACTGCATTGTTTAATTATTATTAATTATATATCATATGAAGCTAGTAGTTATCTATGGTTTTCTGCAACTTAAGAAATACACAGAATAGCATGTTCTAGCGAGGCTCTATCATAGAATAAGAATAAAGAATAACGTGTTTAGGCGGTTTTAGTACATCGAGATAATAAGTGACGTGAGAATGGCAAAAGTGATTTATAAAGCAAAAGTGAGTGGTAAAAGAGGCAAGAAAGCGTGTTAGTTGAGCTTTGAGAATACAGTATTATAGGGGAAGAAGACCACGTACTTAATATAAGAAACCCCCGGAGAGCTTGTATGAAGAGGTTGACGACAGTATATAGTGGAGCTAAAAGGATCCGTTTATAAAAAAAGAATAGTTTTTACATGGTCAGTTTTGTTATCTTAAATGTCTTACTCAAAAATGTATTCAATGAGCTAGCAATTCAACCCAAGCCGATAACTAATATAACAATACTTACTATTAAGCTCCAATCTTTTCAAAATATTACGTACCTGAAACAAAAAAAAACACTTTAGACCTAAGCAGTTATTCCATTTGAAAAAGAAAACATATGAAATTCTGTCAAAGAATTATAAATGTACTAGAAACCGTAAAGAGCTCACGTTTTATTCATCACTTGTGTCCTGCGAATTACTAAGAGTCACCCAATTTTTTTGCACGGCGACGACCTAGTAGTATACTCTTTAGAAAAAACCAGCCGTTAATAATTTTGGATTCAACTTTGAGGCGACCCATATTCTAAGTTTTTCATAGTAATTATTTTGCAGAGTGAAAACGACGATGTCAAAGCTTTTGGACGGCAATGAAATTAGATGCTATTTTGTAAAATTTTTACTATAGAGCTACCAGGTATATAAGGAAAAAAAATGAAAATTCATAAAATACGGTGTTTGGTTTACGTTTTTATGTATATATTTCTATCATGTCATATTTGGTACATATAATAGCGGAATATAGTAAGAGTAGAAGGACTCTGCTCTATATTCCATAACTCATTATAGAATTAATAGTCTCTTATTACGGTTACATCATTGTTGTTAGTGTATAAAATGCGATGTAGATCGCTTACAACCTAAGATCAAGACACTGCGCTCTCCAATTTCTGCTTGAATTGCTGACGTAGTTACTGGTTAAACTCAACTCAGCTTTCCAGGACGGGGAAAAAATAACATCATTTATACTCCATCACCGCAGTGACCTTGACTAACACTATTAACTTTTAAAAATGGTATTTTTTGAGACGCTACCACTCTAATATATGACTTAACTCTTTCTTATTACATCTGCATGTTTTCTTTATATTTTCAAGCAATAAAAATAATTATTATATACATTGTATATAAATAGATATAATATATGTACAAGTACTACACATGTTTCAACTGAATTTCAGTGACAAATTCTATACGAGGCTGTTATGCAAAAACTGCAGCCCATATTAAAGTTTCATAGCGATGCAGTTAATGCATTACAAGAGGCGCAATATAGTGCGTGCCGGGAGTATCTCGATGTAGAGACGATGGAAATTATTGCGAGAAAATAATATTTATGTATGGCGTAAATATTTTTATAAGAAAATTTTATTTGAGTAAGAAGAAATGAAAAGATTTCTTGAGTAATTATTTGATTGTATATGTTACCTTTAATAGTTTTGACAGCAGAATCATTCAAGATCAGCGACATTTTGGGCGACTTTTCGACATTTGCGGTAGAAGATATTTTTTTATTGGCTCTATATCTTACATTATTATAATAATATCTCTATCTAAAGTTTTTTCAACTTATCTCCACATCTCAAAAAAAAATAACTCTATCATTTGTAAAAGAAATAATTTGTCATAAAAAATGAAACATAAATTTTAAATTCTAAGTACATCTTTTTACGAATAAGAATTTAAAATCATTATTTACATTACTCGTTATTAATCGTAATCTATTTTTTAAAAATCTCTAAAACTGTAAGAATTTTATAAATGTTCATATACTCTATATAGAGTGCTTATTAAAGTAACATTTTAAAATATTCCTCGTTAGGCAAACTTGGGCATAAAATGCTCAATTTATCACGAAGTTTTGTAGGTCTCGGAGTGAAAAAATGTAGCGTTTTTTTACGACGTATGTGGAAAATCATTAATCAAGGTACAACCTTGTAAAAACGTTCGCATGTAACGGTTCTTTAAGAGAATATTTTAGCTAAAATATCTTACATAATGTAATTTATGAATACTTATAATGCTCATTACTTTTCATTAGATCTTTTTTTAGGTAGTCTTATATATACAATAACAAAAAGAAGCCGATAAATATCGCCGTTAAATATATATTTGAAACTTAGCAATAAAAAATTTTAGGTGTTGTTTCATATTATGAAAAAAATTGACTACGATCTTTATTTATACATTTCATATAGGTGTACTGAGCCAAAAAAGAGTAAGCATATCCTTATATCCTTATTATATAAAACAATAAAACTTGACACAAAATAATTAAATTATCTATTACCACCATGAATTTGATGATTATACAAAAATAATTCTGATTGCTAAAAACATATATAGCACATACCTACAAATAAACCTTAACCTTTTCAATTCTGAGCTTTCAAACGTTTTTCATGGAAAAAGTAAAACTGTAATTACGTTGCTTCATTGGTTCAGTGAGCTTTTTCTAAAACAAAGCTTTCATTTGAGGCTGAAATGCATGTTTTTGAGTGGCAAAGAAAAATTGTGCTAGATATGTATGTCACGGCCAACTTTATCTCTTACAACTTTGGATTTATTCCACTTCCTAGTTCATTAGGAAAACTGTATTCAGCGAAATAAATAATTATCGTGTTATTTTTCTTTTATTGCACAGTAATACATGTTCATGTCACAATTAATAAACATATTTTTGATAATTCCTAATATCAAATCACTCGATCCCCCTCGTGGCTCAGCTGGGCAGTGTTTAACTGTTAACGCAAAGATTGTGGATTCGAATGATTACATAAATTAAATCAGCTTCACGCTGTATTCCGCACACATTATTGTGTGGTAGGCAGAAGGAACCTAATGTTAAGACATTCCGTCCCCCGTCCTCCGCTTTCCGCAAAATTTGGGAGGCATTGTGTGTTGAGTAGTGGAATTCATCACCGTGCTTTGTCTTGCTACCAGAACAAGACAATTAAAATATTACCCATTCCCTTGAGTGAGAATTAAACCTACAGCCCTCGCGTTAATAGTCACACGTTCTGCCATTGTACTCAAGTATATACAACTAATATTTATAAAAAATCACTAAATCTTACCCAAAAAACAAATCAAAAGTAAATCTCATTATTCGTGTATTCTAAATCCTCATATCGACATCAAAGAAACACATATACATAATATAAACGTCACATAGTGACTTAATATGAAAAGAAAATATTGTATCAGTTTTATATTTTGTCATAATATTATGTAATAAAATGTGATTTAGCCAAAATTGCTTAGAAACTAATAGAAACAACATTTTTCTTTAACGTATGTATGAATACATACATTACGTGATAAAATAGTAAAAAAGTATAAAATAAAATTTCTTTAAGAGCAGTAATAGAAATATGTGTGTAATATGTTTGTACATATATATGATACATATAATTTTGTCTTGTGGGCGGTTACTGTGTTTGTTACTTGCTTGAGCGGAAAAAAAACTAATTGTCGCGAGTAAGAGTCGAATCCATACCTATCGCATTTACAGTCAGGCGTTGTGAAAGATCAAACGTGAGATCGGACACCAGCATCGGACTTCTAGGCTAGTCTACCCTCCAAAAACATGCTTAACTTCTTTTTCGAATTACGCTCAATTTCTCAGACAAGCTGATTGAAACTCCGATCCACAACCGTAGCGATTACTTACAGTCAGAGGTGTGTCTTTGCACCACGACAGCCTCTTCAAATTAATGTTGGTATTATAGTTAAAAAAAAGTTGACAATTTTTTATCTGTATTTGGATCTTAGCATCAACATCTGTACAAATTCGACACTACAAGAATGAATCAATTTTATTTCTATAGAAATAGGGTTGTATTCGACACTCAGGGGAAGAAACTTTTACATATGAATAAGAAGTTGATTGAAATTTTACGCTGTTTTTTTTTTAATACATTAGTATATTTTACGTAGTGTATAGGAAAAGGTGCCCCACCTTAGAGCTCAAATTATCATTCACAGTACAACATAAACATTTACCTATTTTTAAGCTATTTGTAAAACGAATGTTCTACGCTTAAATATTTCTTTTTATATACGTCCTTCGATTTATCCGTTATTTGTGAACCGATGTAATTTTTTTTTATTTGAGAGAACGTAATTTCGTAGTTGTACCATTATCGCCAAGTCAGGAGCTAGAGAGGGAAGCCCATAAAAAAATATTTTTTTTAATATATTTCTACTGTGTTTTAATAATATTTATCATGTCACTGATTATAGTATTATATACGATAAAATTGCAATAAAACTGACGTGGCGCAGTGGTCAGTGTCTATTTTCTTTTTCGCACTGTGATAGATAAAATGTGGTGTTTAACTCCACATTTAATAAAAGTAAAGGACGGAGAGCCTTAATATTAGATAACCTCTGCTTTTCCTATTATATGCGGACGATATATTACAATTGCAGAACGTTTAAGCTTTAACTAATTATATACATTTTTAAGTGTTTTAATAGTATCTCTACATAAGAAAATAACTGCAACTAAAATAAGAAATTCCCAGTTCTTGTATGATTAGAAAGAAAAATAGTATTCATCCTTAATACATTTTTAATAAGAGTCCTCGATATGCAAGAAGAGTTGAGAATTCTTTATTTGTACCTCCCATCCCTCTACATATAGAACACATCGATTAACTTCATTTCATACTAGCCTTTAGTTGCAGCTTTGTTTGTAGTGTCAAATGTGTTTGTGTATGCCACACCATATATTCAAATAAATCAAAAAATCAGCTTCACGCTGTATCCCGCACACAGCAGGGTAGGCAGAGCGAACCTAGTGTTAAGACACTCCGTTCCCCACTTTCTACCGGATTCTGGAGGCATTGCGTGTTGAGTGGCAGAACTCAACGCCGCGCTTAACTTCGACACCAGAGCGAAGAAATGGAAATATAAATTTAAGTAAATATTTCATCTCCTCGAGTGGGGATCGAACCCACAACCAGTCGGTTTTGCAGTCACACCTCGTGCCGCTGCGCCACGACCGGCCTCAACCATATATTCAAAGTACCCAAATTCAAAAAACAAAGCCCCTACAGTGGAATACGTCGAAACGATTAACGTATCTAATGTACAACATAGTATAGCATATAGCCCTTCTCGTTAAATGGACTATCCAACTTAAAAATTATAAAATGTTAATTTCGAACCAGTACCTCTTAAGATTAGCGCGTTCATAAAAAAAAATCTTCTGATTTTTTAAATAAAAAACATCTGTATCTGGCACACAGCAGGTTAGGCTGAAGGAACCTAATGCTAAGGCAAAACGTTCCCCACTTTCCACCGACTATTAAGTACAAACTATTAAGTATAATTGCGGATTGAGTAACTTAAGGCCGACCAAAGCAATACAAAAATTTTGCAAGAAAATAAAAATAAAACTAAATTTGCCTAAAGCATCCGAAAAACCCAACAAAACTTAGACCATTAGTTCCAAATAACTTTCCTTATAGAAAACTTAAAGCATAATCATAAATAAGGGCAATTGTCTTTTAAAGTGAAGTTAGAACTATATCAGTTAAAAATAAACTGGAGTGGGGTCCAAATATTAACATTTCTATTGTCTTACCCCCGAGCAAGTTAGAAGAGGGACGTTATAACTTATAGTACTTAAAGGTAAACTTACCATATACAAATGACTATTTCAAACAGCATATACCCAAATTGATGAAACTCGTAACGCAAAGTAGTAAGGTTTAAATTATAGTGAATTCTAGATATCTAGTGGTATCCGGATGTTGTATTTGCACGGAGAAAGCGTTCATTCATAGGAGGGATGCTCCCCCATCTCCCCCATCTCCCCTTCAAGTTGTCGACGTAATTTTTTTAATCATGTTTTATACTCGTATTAATTTACTTAACGAGCGTCTTAGTCGGCTGTTTTTTGAATGCTTCGCCGCGTTTTTCGATGAATAACAAATGAGGGGGTCGGAGATGTTTTGTAAACTGATCAATTGGAAAATTACTTATAATTATGAAAATGGCTACTGTAGTGAAGCAGGTAGCACGTGTCTCTATAGGCGTAGCGGTAGTTATGGATTCAAATGGTATTGAAAATTTGTTTTAAACTTTTTTTGGCTTTGTTCTGTATCTCACACATAGCAGGCTGTTTTTAGGGTTCTTTTTAAAGAAAAAAGGAACCCTTATAAGATCACTTTGTTATCTGTTTGTCTGTCTGTCAAGAGCCTTTCTCTCAGGAACTCTTAGAGATATCGAGTTGAAATTCAAACCCATAACCAAATCTGTGGTCCCTTGATTTAATGAATAAAAAATCGATTTTTTTAATTAAAATCGAAATGCTACATTTACTTAAGAAAGATATCGCCGTTTCTATTGCAACAAATGGAAGTGTCTTAATGTCTTATTACTAGGTTCCTTCTACCGACACCGCTATTAGCGTGATATAATGTGAAGCTAAAAAAGAACAAACTAATAACTAAACTTATTTTTAAACTAAATCCGTGTGAAAATGCTTGTTTAAAATATGTATATTATTCAAGCATCATTTTTAACGGTGCCATAATCAAATGCAGCTCCTCCATTATATTTTAAACGTAAAATACTTTGCATCTAAATCGCACTTCAAAGTAGGTATACTATAAAATTAGCATTTTAGATTATTACAAGGCATTGGTACTGATGTGATGAAAATATTTTTTATTACGAATTATCCAGAGAAAAGAAAAAAATAATGTATCCAATTATATTTTAAAATGACCAGTGAATCCGTCCCTCAATATCCTCCTTCATATTTTTGATGAGGCCAGTCGTGGCGCAGGTGCACAAGCGTATGACTGTACACGTGACAGGTTGTGGGTTGTGGTTCCCACTCGTTACACGTTCCCATTCAATATTTTCATTTCTTCCCTTCGGTAACTTACGCCATAATTCCAGTGTCTTGATGGAAACGGAAAATAAAGAAACAACCAAAAAATCTGATAAATTAAAATTAACTAGCCAAAAATGTCAAAACGGGCTTACTGTATCATGGCACTTTGATTTACACACGAAACTTGAATTGAACTACTATAGTGTTTTTTAAAAATGTCTCTGTTTTTTAAAATATACAATATTTAAATTTTATATAAATAACAACAAGGCTGTAATGTGATTTCTATACAAGTTAAAATTTGTACGCATCGCTAATACGACAGGACTTGGAGGAGTTATCGACGGGAGCGGAAGCTTGTAGCGGAAGTACATAATAAAGAAGTCAACATCGACCTAAGTTTTCTTAAGCTGGTTCTGTATATTATATATATTCTGTATGTGGTCCATATGAAAAGTTGGTGTTGTAATCTAGATCCAATTCATATTTATAAATCATATGTAAACACGACAATTTTATTCAAGATACAATCTATTTAAAAAAAACACGAATTCATTTACATTGCGATATTAAGTAATATGACGCTGGCTCTTCTCTGTGCGATCGTTTTGAATTATAATAAAATAAAATTGCTAATTAAATTTAAGAATATACATCGCGGCGTTAAGTTCCGTCATTCAAAGGGCGATGTTTCGAAAATTGGGGGAAAGTTAAGGATAGGCGCCCTAACGCAAATTGCTGTGCTAACTCCGAGACATAGCGAGACATTGAGTACCGTCATGTCTCCAGAATTCAGCGGAAAATGGGTAACGGTCATAATATCAGATTACTTCTATCCCGCAGGGTGTCTACCCTGCTCTGTATCCCGCATGTAGCAGAGTGGGTAACCTACTGTGCGGGGGATACGTCGTGAAGCAAAAAGTAACATATTAAATACGATTTTTAACCAAAACACTATACAATTTTTTGGTCCGTATACTAACACCGCTAAATCTTATAACTCACGCCAGTACTTAACGCTCACCGGGTGCGAATTTCAGAGGTGTTGTTTACCCTTAAGGCGATTTACTCCAAGTATCTGCTAAGCCTATAATTAGAAAAGTTTTTCAATTAGTTTAAATTCGCTGTAAGTTGAGGAAGATTTTTGAAGCTTACATCTACCGACGCAGATATAATTATTTTATTAGAACGTCTTTAAAGGTGGCGAAAAATTCAATCAAAAAATAAAACAGCTTCACGCTGTATCCCGCATACAGCAGAGTAGGTAGACGGAATCTAGTGTTAAAACACTTCGTTTTCTACTTTCCGCCCAGTTTATCGAGGCATTGTGATAATGCTACACTCAACAAAGAACTCAACGATGGGCTTTAGCCCTGTTGGCAGAGCGAAGAAATGAAGTTATTATATCATTAAACTTAACTTAACTTAGCTTCACGCTTTATCCCTTGCGGGGTAGTCAGAAAGAACGGAGCGCCAAACGCTAAAAATTTGAACGTAGCGGGACTCGAACCCGCGCCTCCTGGAAACCGACCAGGCGCTCTGACCACTAAGCAATACGTTCTCATCAAGCTACGTCGAAACCTTTATACGCTTGTTACAACTTATTATGTTGTTAGCATCTCTGTAGGGAGATTTTTACAAATTTCCGCTACCCACAGATAGTTACTAAGAATAATCGTTTGGCAAGAGAGAATACTAGTTTTTAAATATTTTTAAACATTTTTTAAAGTGTTATTCCACACTTAGAAAAGAAAAATACTTATTTAGAAAAGCTGTATAGTAGTTCTTTTCTATGAATATATAATATTGTAACTGATTCCTTGAATACAAAAAAATATTATTTAATGAATAATGCTTTGCCTCATGATACGTATGTTAGTTAGAGCCTTTTATAGTTGCGATCGTAAATAACCCAAAATCTTTTAGAGATTTAGAGGTCACAGTGTTAAGAAGTTATATTTACAACACATCAGTTTTGTAAAATGCCGTTAGAAGTTTATATAAATAACTAAAACTCGACAATATTACTTTGCCATAACTCGAAGCTCTTCCGAAGAAAAACCAAGAGCGCATCCTACCTTCCTCTCCATTATAACTGTCCAGTTTTGTTAGTTTTAATAAAAGGAAGGAAGCGGAAGGGTACCGCCCTTACACCGTGAATTTGCCAGCCTTTCAACCAGAATGCGGCTGTAACACTCTTTGTTGTCAGAGACGTTTATATGTAATCTTTCTGTAGGTACTTGCCACGCTTGTTTATATTAAGATTTTATTAGAATGGTGATTCGTGATGTTGATGATTTGTGAGATCAATGTCGTTGGATCAAACGTACTACCGCTAAGCAGCCGATATGTTGAATAAACGCACGGCACACACCCTACAGTCGAATCTCGAGTATTTTCTACGTTCGAACAAGGTATTAGAACTATAGGCAAATACACCAGAGTTCCAGGACATAAAATAGCACCACACACTCATATGCTGACAGGCTGACACTACTACATATACCGGAGCTAGGACAAAAATATGGTATCACACACCTACTAATCATAACCCGAGTCGTAGAATAACAGTAGTATACATTATTTGAACTACCAATGCCATACAAGCATAGTACCGCGATCAGTCACGATATACTAAGTTAACTTCGCTATAAAATAAACCCATCACGTCAGCCTCCGCGACTTCAAGCAACATTCAATATTGTAACTTTGGTCAAAGCTCATTTTCATATTTTGCATTTATAATAAATTCGATCTTAAAAGATCATGCTATCATAAATTCCAAATTATTATATTATATTTGTTATATATTTGGTATGAGTCTTTTAGAGCACCATATTTGTTAGTATCTTAATAGTGAAATAATAGTTACTTACTTAATAGTTAAAAAAATACATGTTAATATGCACACAATAGATTTTTGCTGATGCTTAGCATTTGGGATGGACTGCGGTAAAACATATTAAAGAAATTCTCCCGGTCAATACAGGGAAGTTAAATTACATCTCCGATCAGTAGTGATTCTTCTGCTCGGATTATTTTGGCAGCCGTCACTATTGCTTTAAAATGATTCATCAGAGCGTCGTCTATCATAAGGCGCTTGTACCTTTCTGATTTTCTAACCTCGTCAACCAATATTGAAGCCATAGTGCGAACCTTATTTTTTACTAAGTTCCCTATATTTACCGACAGCTTCTTCTGGAGTTCTTTCGCTCCCTCTGTGGTAGTGGTGATGATAGTATCATTATTCAAGTCGAAATGTTTTAGAATTCAAATTGTTCTACCGCATCCGGGGACCCTATTGACCTATGACATCTCAGGTACATCCCATTCCGCTGATGATGTAGGTTCTAGAGTGCTGTCAAAGGTTCTCGCCATCTCAAGTGTTTTATCCTCTAGCATCACTTTCGTGCACTTGATGACTACTACAATGGGATTATCATCAGTTAACTTGAATTTGAGGTTGCCTCTTTGTCTGGTTTCGTCTTCATCCAACTTCACAAAGCTATAATATATAGAACTCTTCCGTTACTGAGTGATTGACAGGCAAAGCTTTAACGAAACTAATGGGCTTAGAAAGTTGAAATTTGGGATGTACTTACATTTCAACATAGGTCAGCGAGGTAAGTGTAGGGGAGAACTAAAAGAAGATTTACATAAGTAGAAACGGAAACAGGAAAAAATACATGTTAATAAAATACATGTTACTATTTCATAAAAAAATGTAGGATCGATGACAATTTAAAGATTAAAAAAAGAATTCTGAAATAAACGACAAATCTTAAGATATTTCTCCCCTTAATATTTTACGTATAAAAATGTCTAAAAAGTGAAAATCGAACTACCAATAACCATCGTGTCTGCTGCATACAATATCCCAACTTTGTTTTTCCAAATATATTTTGAAACAAAACAAGAAATAAACACAACTTAAAATGCAATAGAACTTAAAATCTGAATTCGCCAAAGCAACGGTTGGTAAGACAAAGTTTTTTCCTGGTTCACTAGTTCCGGAAGAATTATAGCGAGCAGACGCGACGTGACGTCACGCCAAACTTTTAAATTTAATTAAAGACAACTGTGTCGCTGTATGCTTTAGTAAACAGAATGTGAGCGCAGACGAGCTGTTTTTTTATGTTTGAACTAATCTTTTCGTTTTAAATCAATCTATTCGTTGTCAAATTTATCTACTAATAATATAAAAGTGTAGTTTGTTTGGTTAAACGCGGTAATCTCTGCAACTACTGGTTCAAATTGAAAAATATATTTTGTATTGAATTTTCCATTTTTTCGAGATATATTTATCATGTTTCAATTTATCAAACTGTACTTGTGGTGATAGTTACATACCTCGAGTTCTTAATATGTGTCATGTCAAATAGACAACTTTTAGTCATTTGTATTTCATCACGTCGCGAGTAAAAGTTGGCCTTTTTGTAATTTTGGAGCATTTGTAAATCGTTCATTGAGGTCATGGCGCAGGGGCACAAGCGGGTGACCGTAAACCTGACAAGTTGTGTGTTCTATGTCCACTCAAGGAACATTATTTAATATTTTCATATAGAGCGAGCTCTAGTAGCAAGACAAAGCGCGACGTTGACTTCCGCCACTCAACATAAAATGCCTCCAAAATTCGACAGAAAGTGGGGAACAGAAGTATCTCAATGGGAACGGAGTCTACCTACCCAGGCATGTAGGATACAGCGTAAATGTAAAAAAAATGTAGACTAAATAGCTTAATTTTTATTTTACCCCTATTTTAGGCGTCTAAGCCGCCCACCTACGCCCGCTATGTCGCACGTGTGCCGTCCCAGATGTGAATAAGTGCACGCATAGCCCTATGCAATTTTGCATACCGCGAGACATATTGCGCTTTATAATTCTTTAGCGTGGTGTATTAAGAAATTCTTTGTTTTTTGTCCTTTTTGTTGTTTAGAATGATGAGAGCGAATGAGATTTTTAAATGTGGATGTGGATGTGGTGGTCTATTCTTAATACGAGCAGTGGCTTGAAAATTGCGTGGAAAGTGGGGAACGGAGTCTCTTAGCATTAGGTTCCCTAATTAAAAAATATTCACGCTTATGCTCTATTACAATAAGTAAGATTGATATAAAATTAGATTTTTTTTATCGTATTTACAATACCATGACGAAGATAGACGTGCGTGAGAAACCATGTTTCGGTTGCCGCAAGATTGAGTTACGCATTTGACTAATATCAATATTTGAATACAATGAGTGAGCTTAAGGTCAAAACTTACATAAAGAATCTTATTATTTCAAAAAATATATTTTTTAATTTCACACTGCATTACATATAGCAGAGTATGCACAGAGCACCTAGTGTTAGGATGCACCGTTCTCTACTTTCTTGGTTGGAAGGCTGAGGGAACCTTGGAACATAAAATTTGCTGAATTTTGAAGACATTGCTTAAATGAAAGAAAAAAAAAAACATTTCCTCGAGTGGGAATCGATCCCACAACCGGCCGCGTTAACAGTCACACGCTTGTGCTGCGATTGGCCTCGATTTTTAGATAATAATATATAAAAATAATAAAATTTTAAACTTCTTAGTTCTTCCCCTTATTAAATGACCGAAACACTGTAAGTAATTGATACGACTTACGAATATTTGTGGTTTTTGTATTGACCGCGTTACACGGAGATATAATGCAGTTAGATAGTCATCTATGTGAGCCGGTTCAATTTCACGGCTCTATTGTCGTAAAAAATTAAAGGTTCTTTCTTAGTACGTTTTTTTCTAGTTTTTTTTTTGCTTTTACTTGAGTACATTTTTCTCTATCTTGCATAGAGCAAAGTTGAGGGGATTTAGTATAAAGACATTTCTTGCGTGACTTTTGCCTGCTCTAATAAGAAACGTTGTGTGTTGAGTACTCAACGCCGCGCTTTGGCTTACCAGAGCGAGTTACTAAAAATAACTTGTTCCTTAAGAAGAGAGGGATTGAACCCACAACCACCGTGCTTACAAAATCAAGATAAAGTTTATTCTTTTTTGTTTAGTGTATTATTATATTTCCGCAGAACTCTGGAGGCATTACGTGGTGAGTGGTGGAACTCAACACCGCTCTTTACCTCAACACTTGAGCGAGGAAATGAAAATAATGAATATTTAATTTCCTCGAATTTCAAATGACATACAACGTGGTACGTTTACAGTACAGCGCCCCGACTGACTCAAAATTAAACTTATATTTTTTAAAGACTATTCAATTAGGACGTTTCAAACACTTTTGAATCTTGAAGTTACATAGAAATATCAGTATTGTAAGTCCCACCGAAAGCTACCATCAGCTCGAAAGCAATTTCTGTTGCGAAAAGATGGTAAGAAACAAAAGAGTTGCTCTTTTCAAGATGTAACAGTATATATACATTAACGACGACCTCTACAAATGATATGATTATAAATAATCAAAATAAAATCAGCTTCACGCTGTATCCCGCACACAGCAGGATAGACAGAGAGAACCTAGTCTTAAGACACTCCGTTTCCCACTTTCCGACGAGTTCTGGACGCATTGCGTGTTGAGTGGCGGAACTCGACGACGTGCTTTGCCTCGACACCAGAGCGAAGAAATGGAAATATAAATTTAAGTAAATATATCATCTCCTCGAGTGGGGATCGAACCCATAACCAGTCGATTTTACAGTCACACGTTGTGCCCCTGCAGCACGACTGGTCTCGATGATTATTATTACAATATTTTCAAACATAGACAAAACTTAATTCAATTTCCCAAACCCTCACTAGATTCAAGTAAAGCGGAATGAAATGAGCAGTTGTGCTGAATCCATTTCATCTGTCAAATGAATTGTCTCATCTACACATCACTACGATGATTAACGATTTCTCCGTCCCACCCTCCGTCTGTATCATGATTTAATGGAAATGCGTTAAATTAATTAATTTTTTGACGATTTAGACATGTAATTATGTATGTACTTTGATGGTTTTGGTTATTAAAGTTGAATTTTTAGGGAATGGTCGTTTTTTCTTTTATTATTCATCTGTATGCGATAGGTAGGCGGAGAGCGGGGACGAGTGTCTTTACTTCTTGATGTGGGAAAAGCGTGATTTTTTTTATTTAATATAATTTAAGTTTTGTTGATATCGTTCGAAATATGTTTACAGTAAATGATAAGTAAGAAAATAACTGTTTTTTTTATAAAAACAAATAAATGGTACAGTTAAATCATGCAGTGATCATTAACTGTATGCTTAAGTTACATGGAGATATTTAGAGCCATACTTACATATAAATAAAATACATGTTTCCAAGACGATGTGAAAAATTATATTAAAAGTTAAAAATGAAAAATATTTCTTATTTAAAATTTATTTTTGTTTAAAACATAACAACAGATTTAAATGCGGTTTTACTAATATACAGAATAGTTTAATAGGATATTGAATGCGAATAAAATACATACAAGTTTTGAAAAACCAAATAAACTCCACACATTCAGATCTTAAACTTTTGCTTTAAATATTTTATTAAATTCTGAAATTCTAATTAACTACAAATATATTACAATAGAGAACTATATAGCCCATACGGAGAAAGCCACGGGTTGAATACTAGAGAGAAATATTAAATAACTATTATTTTTAGTCAGGTTATTAATATTTACTTAAATTTATATTTCCATTTCTTCATTCTGGTGTCGAGGCAAAGCGCGGCGTTGAGTTCTGCCACTGAACACGCAATGCCTCCAGAATTCGGCACAAAGTGGGGAACGGAGTGTCTTAATACCACGTCCTCTGCCTACTCTGCTGTGTGCGGGATACAGCGTGAGCCTGATTTATTTATTTATTTTAGTTTTAAAATACATATTTCAATATTTCCCTTGAAGACACCATCGTTTTATACTAACTCAGATTATAAACAAACAATATCTTACAATAGAATTGAACTAAAGGAGCAAACTTCTTAGACTTTAGCCCCAACAAAGAAACAGTAGCCTTATTTGCTACACAATAAATAAAGGACGTACATGTATGAGAAATTACTGGGATACCCTTATGAGTCCCATTATTTTAATAGTGTAAATCAAATTATGATTATACAATTTGAACTTTAACTTTATAGTACTAAAGTTCAAATCGAAATTGACTAATTTTAGTGAAATTTAGCTTTTGTTGGTAATTAAATTTAAGCTTTATTTTGATTGGAATAAGGTATAATTTGGTTTGTTTATTACATTATTTCTCGGTTGACCGGCATAAAGACCGCACAGTGTCTCGACGCCTACTGCGACGCTGTTATTACGGAACACTCGAACGCCAAGATATCGACAGGGTGGAATAATTACCCACGTATGATACGAGCATAGAGATATTGTATATAAAAGTTATATTCAGTTATAGAGATTTGAACGCTGCGAACTTTTTCATATTCTACATATTTTTTAATTAATATCTTTTCTTTTTAGCTTAACGCTGTACCCCGCATATTGCAGGGTAAGTAAAGGCATCTGGGAATTTAATGTTAAGACACTTTCGTTCTCCACTTTTTGCCTAGTTCTGAGGGCATATTTAGTGGACCTATATTGGGAATCGAAACCACTATCAGTAGCACGCGTTTGTACTCCTGCGCCACGACTGGCCTCTAATTTAATACTTGAGGAAATTTTATTTAATTATTCTTAATGTACATATAACAATCTGAAATTATTTTCGCTAGAGATAAAATGTGAAGCTCAATAATAAATACAAACATTTTGAGATTTACCGATATCATTTCACGCTACTTCAGCTTCACGCATGTAGCAGGGTAGAAAGAGGGAGCCTGGTGTTAAGACACTCTGCTCCCCACTGTCCGTGGAATTCTGGGGGCATTACGTGCTGAGTGGTGGAACTTAAAGCCGCGCTTTAACCGAGATACCAGAGCGAAGTAAATGAAAATATGAATTATTTCATTTCGAGTGGGAATCGAACCCACAATCTGTAGCATTTACAGTAACACGCTCGTAACCCCTTCGTCACGACTGGTCTCAGGATCAACCACTTTATTCGATTATGTATGGTTTTACGCATGATATAATGAGTCGAATAAAAAAATACGATAAAGGCTGTCCTAGCACAGTGAAACTGCCTATTTATGACTATAAACGCAATGAATGTCAGATATTTGTTAAGATAGTAAATATATTTCTCATATGGATTTGAACCTAATCCTATCGCTTAACGACGTTGCCATCCATCCTATAGGTACAGATATAAAGCTAGATTTATTAAATCAAGTAAAGTAATAAACATTACTGTCCATTAATGCGTAATCCTTTCATTCACGTTTGTCCATTGTACACTGATTCCAGCCTTTGTTGACTTCGCTATGTACTGAGTAGAATGAGATCCTCGAGGCCGGTTTACAGCGTATCGGTACGATAGATTGTATGTAGAATTGTAAATAATTAATTTCAAATGTGTTTTGTTGTGAGTGTAGACGCGACGGTTTAGGGTTTGATTCCCATTCGGAGAAATTAAGTTGAGTTCCGCCACTCAAGACGCAATGCCTTCAGATTTCTGCGAAAAGTGTGGAATGAAGTGTCTTAACACTAGGCTGCCTTCCCTGATGTGTGCGGAATACATCGTGAAGCTAATTTAATTTATTTGCTCGCTCTGATTAGAAGAGAAAGAAAATTGACTTCTGCCCTCTAATATCTCAAAAAATTGCGGAAAGTGAAGAATGGAGTGTCTTAACACTAGGTGTAGTACCTTCTTCGTGAAGATAAAAAAAATATTTTACATGCCGTACTTTATGTAGAAATTTTATTAATCGGAAATTATTCATAAAATTTACTCTTTTCATCCTTATAATATTACATTTTTTCAGAAATTTTCCTTTAATCATTCAATGTATTTGATATATTTTTTTGTTATTTCAGTAAATGCAGCAATAATTGAAAGTTGGTATGAACAAAGTTATACTTTGTTCTTAAGTCAATGTCACAAACGTAGCGTACACACTGTGAATGTAATTCACACGTTTTTTACTTTCGCGAATTTCTCGTTTTATTTTATTACGCTTCACCTCGTATATACTAAGTAAAAATTATTAAACCTAGTGTATATATAGACATATCTCCGTGGACATAGACATATTCTGTATAAATAAGATTGCGTGTTGAATAGCAGAAACGCCGCACTTTGTCTTTGTGTCCTCAAAACCATAAAATAAGACAATCGGCAAGACAACATGTAAACGCCATACATGTCTTATTCGGATGACTTGCAACTAAATCCCCGTTTCCTGCGGTCAGTGCAAGTCAGCAAAGGGGTACGTTAATTACAATCATACTTAATACCTATTAGTGATCTTTTGTAAATAATATGTCCCATATTAGAACGCTTTATAGTGTGGGGTGAGATAATTGAAGATATACTCGTAAAACTATTTGATCGAGTTATATAAGTATATAAGAAAGGTTATGGTTGTGGGTTCTTATTCAATAGAATTTATGTTTGTGGTTGAACATTATATGCTACTATGTATATAAAAGTAACATGACTTTATACTTCTACCATTTGAGGCCATTCGTGGCGCTGGGGCACAAAGTGAGACTGTAAAACCAACTGGTTGTGGGTTCGATTTCTACTCGAGGAGATGAAATATTTGTTCAATTGTATATTTCCATTTCTTCGCTCTGGTGTCGAGGCAAAGCGCAGCGTTGAATTGTGCCACTCAACACGCAATGTCTCCAGCCATTCGGCAGAAAGTGGGGCAGGGAGTGTCTTAACACTAGGTTCCCTTTGCCTACTCTGCTGTGAGCGGGATACAGCGTGAAGCTGATAAATGACTTTATAGTATTACATATACATTATGAAACTCTGCAGTTACTGAGTGACAGACAGACAGTAAACAAAACTACTGGACTTAGAAAATTAAAATTTTGGGATTTCAAAATTTGGGAGAAATGAGATTATTTTACGTCTTAAACTGCGATTGAAACAAAATATAAAATCGTTTCCTGGTCAGGAAACGATTTTATATTGCGTCACTTTTTTCTAACATCGTTATAGGCTACACGTAGTATGGGTCAAGTTCTACTTATAATTATTTGAAATATAATATACATTAAAGGAGTATTTGGGTACATTTAAAAATACTTCTTGAAAGCGATCGCTTGAGTTACTCAAATTTCTATAACATCCGTTGCTGTTGGTATTATAATCGGTTTATAATTTTAGATTAAATAAAAAAAAAAACTTTAACGTGAGTAACTAAAGGACATTCACTTTTAGCCGCTGCACACATTTTATGTATGCTAGGTAGTTATAGTCAGTTACACTAAAGCAGTAAACATAATATAATATAATCTTTTTAGTTAGTATTTAAGTGCTTGGAAATTTTCCTTCCTGAAATAATAAGTTATGGGATTTATGCTTATACACTTTTCTGTGCAAATATAGACCGATGGCACTAAGAATTAAATAATTTAAATAGAATAATTTTATTGTTAGGAATAATTAATTAAAGTAAATAAAAGTTCAACTGAAACTTCGAAAATGAGCATGTTAATATTTATAATACTTATAAACGAGCATGGTAATATTTATGGTTGCAGGTTCGATGTCTTTTCTCGTTGTAATACGACCAAGAGCGATGTTGAGTTTAGTCATTCCACAGGGAAATTTTTAAATTTGCGCAAAAAAATTAAGCACAGGGCGTCTTGCCTCTATGATGTACTTTTAGCCTATCCTGATCCATTCCTGGAATACATACTTCCCATGACGTAGGCTGTTCTTTATCTGAAAAAAAAATGTTATTATATCCAATATCTTAATACTAAACTAACACAATTAATACCAATTTTAAATTTTCACAAATAAATTTTCCCTTATAGACCAAATTGCCTTCACCAAAGGCAAGCAACAAGTCAGACCAAGGATATAATGTCTGAAATGCAATAGAACAATAAATGAACACAAGCGACACCGCACTGCAACTTAGTGCAAATCTGCACTGCACTGCAACAATTAAAGTGCAAGGTTCGGACCAACTCGATTAGCGTCCGAGACCGCGTTAAAAAGTAATTTGAGTGGACTTCCTTAACTTAGTTAGTTTGTTAGCTATTTATTTATGGCTGTGTAATTTTTTTTTATTTAGTTTAAGTCTATTTCCTGTAGCTAAAGTAGAGTACGTTGACAGAAAGTAGTGTCGAAATATTATGTTTTTTGTACGTTATACAGTAGCGGAACTGAACGCCGTGATATTTTTAATAATAATGTTTGTCTTCATTTACGGTTTTTATTTGCTCCTGTAGACAGAATAATGCTGAGCAATAAAATACTTTTTTCGTGTTTCAATTTTTACTCATTAACTTAACACCAGTTGTAGCGCAACCGCACAACATTTGACTGTTGATGCAACAGTTGTAGATTCTATTCCTACTCGGGGTAATTGATTTTATCCTTTTTCTCGCTCTGATAACTAAGTAAAGCACAGCTTTGAGTTTCGCTCAAACTCAACATTCAATGTCTCTCACTATAGCTTGGCGCTGAGTGGGGAACAGAGTATCATAACACTAGATTCTTTGCCCCTGCTATATATTACATATAGCAAGATAGAAATAAAAAAATATTCTATTATCAAAATTGAACCTATAACGAATATAAGCAATGTATTGACCAAATTTCAAAATGGCTTAACATCGTATTTCGAAAGCAACTTTTCAATAAAATATCTATGAGATGGCATTTCTTAAAGCGATAATATTGGCCTTAAATGAAAAATGAAACCAATATTTGCTCTGTACGTTATATTGCATTATAAATTCGAAATATTACATACATTTGTAAACTATAAGTTTGAAATCAATGGAAATACGAATGTAGGTACTTTCGTAATAAACTGTTAGTTCTTGATATCTTATCTTAGAAGTTACTTATTAAGGATTATAATTTACATTTTGTGTAAGTGACTTTAATAAATATATATGTATTTATAAGATAAATTTACTCATTTATAAAATAAATATTATAAAGACGCCACGCATTTTATCTTTAAGTGGGGGGAGTGGAGGAGCGTAAATCTAAGTGATTGTAGGATATACTATTCCCTTATTCTCACTAATTTTTCAGAATACGAGTGTAACAAGATATTTAGTAATGTACTACAACGTGTATTTCTTAAAATTGTATTCATGAAATTACTCTCATTTTAAGTTTTAAATTATGAAATTACTTTCATTTTAAGTCTCAAGATACTCCGTTTTTCTTCTTTTTAATTAATTCATTGCCCCGACAGGGAATCCAACCCATAATGATCGCGTTTAAAGTCAAACCTGTTTGACTGCGCCACTTCGGCCTCAAAATATACAATAAATAATGTACAATTATATTTAATTTTATAAAATGTTATGATATCTACTCTATCTCGTACATATGTAGCTACATGGTATGATGCTATCCAAATTTAGCACAAGGCTATCACACCTTCACTTCGCTCTTCCGGTGACAACTTTTGCATTTGAAACTTCCTTTTTCTATAATAATTTAGAAATATTTATGATTTTTAGGCTTACTACCTCGCCTAAGAGACAGCGTCTAACTGACATAAAGGAAGTCGTTCTTTTTTTCAGCTTTACGCTGTATCCCGCATATAACAGGGTGGGCAAGCAGAGGTAACTTAGTGTTAAGACATTTCGTTGCCTACTTACCGTCTAATTCACTATTACCTGCCCACATTTGCCCTTTACCTCCTTACCAGAGCAAAAAAAGAAGAAAAAATATTAAATATTTCACGAGCTGTCGCGTTTACAGTCACACGCTTGGTCTCCTGCCTCACGACAGACCCTAAATTCATTAAATAAGTCCCTATAACTATGTATAAGAATATCTTTAAAAAATATATAAATATATATCTATCTCTATTCTCTACGAGAATTAAATCTTAGACTACCGTAAAGTCAGTCAAGTCTATGTATTACATATTCATCACCTACAAAGCAAAAAATAAAATTCGCACAAAAATAAAAGTTTCAAAGTAAAATATTCACTTGAAGTCGATATTTGGGTTAAATATTGTAAAAAAATTCAGCGAATATCTCACGGAAAACGCTTTCATTCAAAATATAACCTACAATGGCCATAGTGTCTAAAAAGTGTCGGTATATACTGAACGCTCTTGACGAGAAATTCTGCATTCTGTTTCAGACAAAAAAAGATAAAGGGAAAAAGAGAACTGGCCGTTGTGGCACAACGACACAGTGTCCGAATGTAAACGAGATGGTTGTGGGTCCGATTCTGACTCGGGAAAATGGACTATTTTTATATACGGGATACTGTACCTGGGCCGTAGTTTTCTAGATAACTAAATGTAGTGACATTCGAAGTCACCACGTGGGCGAAGCCGAACGGAAACGATAGTAATTTACATAGGAAAATTTTATGAACCACTATCTTCAAAAATGTACAACATCAATTGAAACTGACTTAAAATAAATCAGAAGTCGCCACATGTAGTGCGTAAATGGAACATACATATCGAACATTGTTATGGAAAGAGCATGTTGAATTATTCCTACAAAATTTCGCACGCTCTAATATCTTCGTAATAATCTTAAATTTTGACTGGGGGTATAAATTATGTACACAGTAAAATAAAACATCGATTGGCCCTGTATAGAGCCCAGGTTCGGCTTATGTAGTAGAATACTGTTCTCATCTCTGAGCTGGTGCATCTCAGTATCGGCTTGACCCATTTGATCGCATACATGGTAGAGCCGTTGGGGACCCAATGGTATGAAAGGCTTGGCACTTTGGCTTTGCGTAGAGACGTCTCTTCGTTGTGAGTTCTCTTTCGCATTTATCATGAGGAGTATTCTAAAGAACTGTTTGACCTGTTATCTGTCACCGAATTCTCTAACAGCACAGTACGTCACAAACTTAAATACCATCCACATCATCTGGATATACGGCACTCCACTACTGTTCGATTTCGTAGGAATGTCCTTCCACTTGCCATGCAACTGTGGAATGGTTTTGGAACCTAGTGCTATTTTTTATCAGGTACGCTGGTTTGTCTTTTTATATAAAGAAATGCTGTGTTGAATTCCCCATTCCGTATTAGTAAAGAATTTCGGCAGAATTTCGAAAAGCAAAAAGTCTTAAATCCTGTTATATCTTGATGACAAAGCTTAAATCGGTAAAAAAAAGTTAAAACATGCCTACATAAAACAATTTCTTCTAAACACCTGATTCGACAGCACAAATTTACATAATAACCCCCAAAAACACGCTTAAACAAAAACAAAATACATACAATACTACAGAAACTAGACAGTGAGCCCGCGAGCGACAAAATAAATGAAAAAAAAATTATACAAACATTTTCAGGGACGTTCAATTTGCATTTTAATGGAGATCCACGCGTACGTAACAAGTTTCACTAATAGGCGTGAAATGAGAGGCGAAGTGTCGCTCTGATCACAAAAGATATTGCAACTAGTCTCTGCTACTCTAGAGTAGTCTTGTGGTGGTTTGGGATTCGATAATATAACTGTAATGTAAAGTGATTAATCTTTTGTTTGTTTTGTTTTTAATTTTAGTTTTTCTAGCTTCACACTATGTTTTGGATTTTAGGAACCTAGTGCTATTTCACTCTGTTATTGAGTGGTGGAAGCCAACGCTGTTGTCTTGTTATTAGAGCGAGAAAATTAAATCAATTAGTTTTTTCGGGTAGAAATGAAACTAACGACCACGGTGTTTTTTTATATATTTTTTAACTAAACGTTACAAACACGTGATCCATTTTTTTATAATTTTTACATAATTATCAGCTTTATAGACGTTTTATATTTATCTGCTACTTACACTAGGCTTGCGGCTTATAACTAGAGACAATTATTTAGGTATTAATTTCTTAAGAGACTCCAGGTATTTATTTACAGTACCATCGTGTTTACAGTAAGACACTTTGCCGTCGCCTCGACGGCCTCAACTATCTTTTGTTTAAATTTATAGATATGTGATAAATATAGCAATATAAAAGTAAATAGTTAGTTCTACACTAAATAGAGAAAAAAAAATTAAGAAACATGAAAATTTCAACGTAACGGAACTCCGACCCCACGCCGTTTGGAAACCGTCTAAGCTACGATCATATGTTTTCATAAATTAAAATTCTTATACACTTTATAGGAAGGAATAATCTCTGTAGGAAGGTTCTTCACAAATTTCTCCTTTCCGAATGTAATCGGTAAAACTGAGCGAACGAACTTAAAAATCACCAGTAAACCAACAAAATACGCTTGAAATTATAAATAAAAAGCATTATGACTTACTCCCACTGCCTTCTAAGAATTTTATATAATAAAATATTAATAAACATTCGCTAACAGATTCCAGATTGAAAATAAACGATACAGGAAGGAGTATACTTACAGCGAGGCTAATTGGACTTTGTATTGAAATAGGCCGTAAAATGTTTGAATTCGAATGATCTTTTGTGTTCAGAGTAAATAGAAAAATAATAATAATACGAGTATAAATATTTTGATATTCTATTATAAATTATATAAGAAACGCCTTTATAGGGAAATACAAACGACACTTATTCTGTGAGTTTAAAATTGAATGAATTCTTTGTTCAAATATATATATATATATACATATATAGCCTCAAAAATACACTACACTATACTCTCACGCACAGCCTACCGACCTTGGCAGAGAGAGCCCATTGTTAGAACATTTCTTTTCACGCTTTCCGAATTTTTTTCGAGACATTACGTGTACGAAAGGCAGGCATCTACGGTCAAGGAAATGATAATAAAATAAATATAATCGTTCCTCGGAATGGGAATTGGACCCACAACCGTCACGATTACAGTCAGTCAGAGGCAATCCCGCTGCAATGGCCTTCTCTTCTATCCGTCACAATGGCCTTCTCTTCTAAAACTTCAAAATAACTATTAATACGCAGTTCATACACATACAAATATTTATCAAATATATATTCTTCCGTGGTCTGCTTAACTTCAATGTGGAGAAGAGTCATGAACGAAAAATGAATAAAAGAGTGCTGAGTAGCGTAAGTTATTTGTTAAAATTATAGAAATATCGATATTGTGATGAATTATTAATGCTTTGGTAAGAGGTAAGGCGCGGTGTTGAGTTTAGATATTTAACACACAATACCTCGGAATTTAGCTGTTGTACGCGGGATATAGTGTGAATCAAAACAACATACTCAATTAATATCAGTGAAATAAACCCGGTCAAGTGCGAGTCGAACTTGCCCCCCGAGGGTTCCGTAGCAATTTCAGAACTGTACCACTTATAATAGTTAACAAACTTAAGTTTGCAGGCGTATACACTTATTTTGTATCTTAGTTATCAGTAGCTTGTATTCGTATATATGTATAATTTAATTTTCGTTATTTCAACCAAAACCGTTAGGTAATGAAAAAACCGTAGGGTACCCATACGCAACGAATTTTATACAAAATACAGCAATACGGGGAAACGAAAATAAAACTACATCAAGATCAAATACCAAAATACTATATAAGTATAAACATACGCACATACAATATAATCACTAACCAGATATAAATAGCTTACCCGCCCACAAGTATTCACGTGTGGCCAACGAATGCACTTAAATGCTTACGATTTATTACTCGCAATCACAACACCCTGTATATATAGTTGGCGAATGCATAACAAAAGAGTATCTGCTATATGGCGCCTGCGCATTCTTATTTTTTTATGTTTTATAATAAAACTTTGTTTATGAAATCAAAATCTGGCTCGAAGGACCAAAATGCCATTTTAAAACAAATTTCAGCGATGTTACAAAGAAATTTATATTTAGACATTATATTCAAGTCTCGAATGATTCACTTCCTTTATGCATTTAAGTAGCAACGTAAAATAATATATAAAAACAAGGATTTCCTATACATTTACATTACAAAGGGCCCGTTGAGTATTACTCCCTTATAAAGTTTTTACGACTCACATTTGACAGAGAGCAGATGTTTAAAACAAATACGCCATCAAAGTGGGAGGACAATAACCAACTGACTGTAGGTGATTCTTTCACTAAAAAGCACTTGAGATCTATAAATATTTGGACAAGTAATTTTATAATTTGATGTGGTTATTCCCAAGGCGATATGATGGGAGGCCAACGTGGCGTAGTGGGAACTGACTTATTAACTTAATATTTGGGGGTTGGAATTTCAGTGAGGAAATGGAAACAGAGACCGGAGTGTACACTGTCTACGTCACTATACAATTTGATGATCTATTTCCCAAGAAAACTATAAAAATAAAATTAAATTTGGAAAGGATCATTCTAATCTACTAAAACAGATTACTAAAGAAATAAAAAAATCGTCTTGAATTGAAACGAGAATATTTTAAAACGCTAGTGGTATTTAAAGAATACTTAAATCTTCAGTCGTTTCTACGGTTGTATATTTAGAAAGGAACAAAGATTTTATTTTTATCTTATGAATAGATGAAGCTTGAGTGTGATTTAAGCTGCTTGCGTTAGCATGAAATATATAATAAATTGGTCATAAATAAATGACATTAAAAATATGCAAATAATTATTTTTTTTTAAATGAGCAACAAGAGATGACTTCGAACAACAATTATTTTTGTTTTCTCATTATAGTAACAAGAAAATACTAAATTGAGCTCCGACATCGATTTCGTCATCATGTATTTTCACATCGTATCCCGCACATAGCAGAGTAGGCAGAGGGAATTTGGGCACCTAGTGTTAAATAATTCCAAGTTTTCATTAACACATTTCAGTTTCCTAATTTCTTCTGCGGAGACATTGAGTGTTGATTGACGGAATTCAACGCCGCGCTTGGATTTTTTACTAATATACAATATTTTATTTTCTCGAGTGGGAATCGAAATCCACACCCTGTCATGTTCACAGTCGTTAACTCGTAAAATGTTCGTGACGTGATAGCACGTTATGTTACATCAGTTCTGTTACTAAATTTCTGCCCTATTTTCGAGAAACTGCATATTGAACGGGGTAATACAACACCGCGCTTTGTCTTGTTACCAGAGTGAGGAAAATGAAATTATACATTCCCTCAAGAAGGAGTTGAACGTACAAGTGTTGTGTTTACAGTATAACGCTGCTTTACCACGACTGCCATAAATCTCTAAACATAACAATATATTTCCGTAACATGAACTTGATATTCTTAAAAAGATCGACAGGGACAATTTAAAAAAAATATCTAAGTAAAAAAAGTATATTTTTATCTTTTAAATATATTTTGATAACCTTAATTTTAAGCAAAAAGAAATTGCTTAAAGATTTTTCGCTAAAGTAATAGCAGTATGAATCAGTAAGGCCGAATGGATAAATAGATTTTTTTTGTTTACATTTGCCTGTGTGTTAACCACATGTTAGTTTACAAGAGAAATAGTCTAAGAGACAGTCTCTTCTTTGTAATATGTTTATTATTTACCAAAGTTGCTATATTTTATGATTTTTATTCACTTATTATAATTTTAAAAAATACTTTGACTCACAAAATAAACTAAATTAAAGCAGGAAAAATTGTAATTTTTCACAAAGACTTTATTTTATTCTTATCTAATCGTCTTATTTAATCTTATAGATATCAACATTCGATTGACAACCATATTATGTGGTGAGCATCTTTTTCATAAATATATATTCCTTCAATATTATATTAGAAAACTCATAAAACCATTTAAAATCAAAATTATACTTCCTTTTACAAATACGGAAGTGATTTAAATATTGACTATATTTGAAATACTATATCTTATTACTGACAGCGCTTGGACTACTCGAGTTTCTCTATTGACTCATATGGTGAAGGTCACGGAATTAGTTCTCAGAATAACTAAAACAAATCTGAGATCTTCAGTTTATAGCTTTTTTACCATTCAGTGCGGTTTTATGTCATCAGTGTTATCACTTTAATACACGCGTATATTATAACCATAATATAGTGACACATTTTGTTAATGTTGGAGATATTTTTGAGACTGTCTTGGATCAATGGGATAGCCTTTGCATATAACCACTATAGCTGTGGGTTCGATTCTTTTTCAAGTTAAAACAAAGGAACGGAACGGAGCGTTATGGAACTTTTATTGAGGAAGGCTGCACTTTTCCTTCCAATACTAGACTATATTTCATCACGTAAATCATTTTAACGTACTTACAGAACCTGCAGCCAGAGCTACCTCGGGTACTTAGAAAGGATCATGTATCACAACACTTACATATATCCATTGGACCACACCGCCGAAATCATAGGAATAAATAGAGTATTTTAACACTGTAAAAACTATTTAAATGATTTCCTTCTATATAACACAATGTGTAAAGACAAATTCAACTTAAAATTTAACGTTACAGAAATCGTAAAAGACAACAATATTGTATTTCACTATTTATTCTGTTCACATTACAATGTAAGGTAGACGCTGTCAAAGTAGGGGTCGGACACAATAATATTTTGTATACATTATTTATTATGAAATGAATACTTTACGAAAAGCATAAAAATGAATATACCATGCAAGCATATAGTTTAACAATATAGTTTAATTAAACAATAACAATATAGTTTTTTTATTTTTTTATTTTAAGCCTTCCGTTATATTCTAGAAAAAAGGTTACCTATGACATTGAAAGGTCACATCTTTATACTATAGTCCAACAACACAGCGCCTGACTGTAAACGATTGTTTTGGGATCTATTCCCGCTTTGAAGCTGGAGAACGGATTGTTTTAATATTAGTTTCTATCTATATTTAGCTTTGCTATCCCATTTGAAATTTTGGTTATATGTACTGCCAAAAAAATCCTCCAAACAAAAAAAAGAACCTGAAGAAAAAGACCTTTCTTTAATATCCCCTGCTGTAAGCGATACTTGTCAAATCGTTTGAGAGAGAGGCGGTTAGTGAGACACCCATCATGTTAGATTACAGTCCCAAAACGTAACTCTAAACCGTCCACTGTACAGTGCGAATATATCTTATTTAATAAATTCTAACACATGTCAAGTGTATTTGATATGACTGGTTTTACAGATATTTTGAATTATAATAAAAGAAGCGATGGATCTAGGTTAGATTTTTGTGAAGAAATGAACTATTTTCATTTTCCCGCTCTGATAGACATAGGGCGGCATTAAGTTCCATTTAACATATTACATCTTGAATATACTTCATTTTTTTATAATCACATTTTAACCGACTTCGGAAAGGAGGACTGTATTAATTCAGCTGTAAGTATATGTAGTTATTGCTTATACTGCGTTCTTTACTTACTGTTCATTAAAGAAAATAATTTTGATTATTAATAGATACCATTGTAAGAGTAACTCCAGTAGCTAAAGCGAATACCCTAAAATCATAATATAAGAAATGAAATCAATGAAAAATGTATATCCGTCGTTTGATTTGTTCGCCGGATGATAGTATAAAATGCATCTGCCACATCATAAGTATTTTTGGACAAAAAATTGGGTTGCCGTCCGCTTCCGTGGCGGCCATTAGATGATTCAAAATAATTTTAAAGTAGACTACACCTACTATTTACTATGTATGTAGTGCTCATTTGCTTAGTAATCTTAGAGATTTAATTCTTTATTATACTTTTTTAGCTACACGGTTTATCCCGCCTAATTGCGGCGTGAACAGAGGGAATTGTTGACACTTCGATTTTCACATAACCGCCCGATTTTCGAGATATAATTCGAGAAATTACAGTAAATGTTTTTAGAAAACGTATAAAAATTTTATCATTTGAACCCGTGCCTCTTGGAAACCGTCCAAGCGCTCTGACTGCTAAGCCATACTTTCTCATCAAGCTACGTTTTTATACGTTTCCTAAAAAAGTATTTTTCGAAAGTGTAAAATAACATTTAAAAAAAAATATATTGAATAAATAGCATTTTCTCTTGCCAAATGATAACTCTTAATATTTATCTTTGGGTAGCGGAAATTTGTAAAAATCTCCCTATAGAGATGCTAACAACATAAACAGGCGTGTTGATTTTGACGTAGCTTATGCGGTTTCCAAGAGACGTGGGTTCAAATCCCGCCATTCAGCCAATTTTTTTGCGTCATTATGTGCTTAGTGACGGAACTCAACACTGCGCTTTACTTTATTTCAGTCCTCCAAGCGGGACTCGAACCCACAACCTGTCGCATTTACAGTCACATACTAGTGCCCGCCCTTGCGCTACGACTCGCCTCATGTATATTATAATATTTTAATACTTCATTTAATAAGCAAAATACCATAAAAAAAGCTTTAAAATTCATTTTAAAACATGAAAACATATCATCAGCCATAAAAGCCACTGTGGAACATAAATCGCCAGTTTATTTACTTAGACTAAACTCAATAAAATGATTTGATAACCCAGCGTGAGGACGCCCGGGCTTCATAAATAATATTTGCAAAGTGTTCTGACATTTGCTAGAAATGTAAGTCGTATTTCTTAGGTTTTCATTAACTGGACTAGTCGTCATAGATTTTTCTTTTAAGCCAAAGGATATCCCTTCGATAACAATAATTCATATACATAAATCTATAATAATATCATGAAGCGGTGTTGAATTTCGCAACTCAACTCGCAATACCTCGAAAATTCGGCGGAACGTGGGGATTGAAAGTGTCCTAATGGGAACGGGAAATTTTAACTAGGTTACAATAAATATTTCCTCTGCCTAATATGCTCTTGTTATGATACAGGTAAGCCTCAAGTTAGCAGAATAATAATAATAATAATTAATGTTTCAGGGGCCAGTCGTGGCGCAGGGGTACAAAGTGTGACTGTAAAACCGACTGGTTGTGGGTTCGATCCCTACTCGAGAAGATGAAATATTTAATTAAATTTATATTTCCATTTCTTCGCTTTGGTCTCGAGGCAAATCGCGGCGTTGAGTTCTGTTACTCAACAAGCAATGCCTCCAAAATTTGGCAGTAGGTGCGGAATGGAGTGTCTTAACATTAGGTTCCCTCTGCCTACCCTGCTGTGTGCGGGATACAGCGTGAAGCTGATTTTTTTTTATAATTGTCTCTAAGAGTTATGAAAATTAGAAATAAAAATACATAAAATATATATAAATTAATAAGTACTTATTTTTTAAAACTATATTACGTAGTCGTTATATTGTCACAATATAAGAAACCTATGATAAAACCACATCGTAAAACGTGGGGTAAGTGTAAACCCTATGATTTATGTGAGGTATTCTTAATCTTATTAAATCGAATTCACACTTGTAGGTTGCGATTCACACGTTTTTTATTACTTCTTTGAAAATTTATGACATTTTGAAGGAAAAGGTCAACTTTTTTATTATTTTTAATTAATGTGATTATTAGATATAATATATGTATATTTCTATTTAGTTTTTGCTATAATCACCGTTTGTCTATTCTCTTATATGCGAGATATAGCGTGAAACAAATAATAAGAACAAAAATTAATCTTTGATATACATACAAGAATACATAATTTAAAATACAACAGTAAATTAACCCATATCTATCTATGGATCAAGCAAAAATATTATTTAAAATCGAACCCACATCTATCGCACGTCTAGGCAAGGCTAGACATTCCGACGTCACGTTGGCGTCTAAAGTGTAAAATAAATGATCTCAAAAACTTTCACAGGCCGTTGTATATCAAAGGAGAACACAATGGTAGCCAAAATTATTCGTATTCGAACGCTCCGATAATATTCGCGAGGCTGCATTGCGGACTTGTTACGACGAGGTGAGTTTTAACCGTTTTTAAAATAAGGTTACCTAGTTAATTTTTTTTATGGACCCACACAGTTTACTCGTTTAAACCTTATTTTGCTTCAACTTTTAAAAGCTCGTTTTTTATTTTTTTTATTTTTTCCTATTGAACGTGGTTACAGCCTTATTAAGCTATTAAGAGATGCCTGGGGATTTTCTGTGGAGATATTTATGTTTGTATTGCATTCATGTTTAAAATTATATTATAATTCAAATTTTAATATCATTTTAAAACATCTATATTTGTGTATAAAATTATTTAGTCACTGACTGATATATAATGCATGTATAGACAAATCTACTTAGCTTAGAAACTTAAATTTGGTTTGTAATATCTAATTTTCTTTTCCAACTCCGAAAATATATTTTTAAATAATTTTAAAACTGATTTAGCTTTTAAAATAACAACATTTAAACTAAACAGTTAACTTTTAACCGTAACTCAGTTACAAATAAAAACTTTAGAACTGTATTTCGATAATTAAATTAAATTGTATCTTTCACGCCCAATTACGTAACTTTCATGTCAAGCTCCTTTCACACGTTATAAATATAAGCGCTTATACTATAACCATACATAAAAAGTTTGTAGTCCACCGATAAGAGTAAATGAGTTTATAATAAAGTGTATGTATCGTACAATATTCCTATGAATAAAATAATTTTGTGCTTTAAGATTATAAAAACCACAATTATCAGTAATAAATGTAAGTAAGAAATACTCCCAGGCTGTAGTGGTGCAGCAGCTCAGTATGTAACTGTAAACGCTACGTTTGTGGCTTTGATTTCCACTCTGGGGAATGTATTATTTTTATTTTCCCGCTTCGCGTACCAAAACACAACGCAGCGTTGATTTCCGTTAACAAAAAAATGAAAACTGCCTACCCTGCTATGCAAGAAAAAGGGATGATGCAAATAAAATTATAGTATAAAAAATGTAGTAAAACTAGGATAAAATCAGAAAAAACAGACTAGTCGTGGCTTAGGGCTGCAAATCGACGGGCTGTGGGTAGAATTCCCACTCGAAGAAATGACATAGCTATTTAATATTTTCATTTCCTCGCTCTGGCAACAAGGCAAAGCACGGCGTTTAGGTTCTCCACTCAATACGCATCCTCAAGAATTTAGCGGAGAGTAGGGAAGTATCTCAGGTTCATTAGATTCCTAGGTTCTCTCTATCTACTATGTAGGGATACAGAGACAAGTACAAAAAAAAAATTTGCTCAGTATTCTATTTTAGCATAAAATTAATTCAATAATAATATTGTAGCTTAGCTTATCTTTCAGTGGTATCATATAAAATGTTATCATATAAATGTGATATTAAACCAAAAGTGATCTAGGAAAGGAAGTCATTTATTCCATAGTGTTTCTTCTCTTTTTATCTCCATTGAACTGATAGAGATAGACACACTTGAGTAATGAGCACGTTATAGTTAATTAGCATTAAAGTGTTAAGGAACAGTTACTAGTTCGATTAAATTAATTCATTTTTATTATTATTAGTAATGGGATTCAATGGGGTTTCAATGGGGTTTCAATGGGGTTTAAAGAAGTTAGGGATTCTAAAACATATAAGTACCTATAAACCTAATAAGTTCTTTGATTTTCACGATTATTACACATTTTAAGTGAAACTATTTTAACTGGATTAATCGCGTATATTTAAGATTAGGTATACATTTTGGAAACCCGACGACGTTTCGAACACTTTGCAGTAGTCCGTGGTCACGGGTAGACTGAGGTGACCTTCGTCTGTCAGTTGACATAATTATCGCGATTTCGATAACGATTTCTTAATTGCCTCGCGTACTGCCCTGGATTCCTGCAGAATGGGCTGATACTATCTTGCCCTCTGGTATGGTGGGTTTGAGACTTCAATGATTTTATGGGTATTCACAGTTAAATGCAATGCTGCCCCGCCACGATGACCTTAGAAAAATTCTTATCTTATTCAAAATATTTTACATTCCTTTACTTCATATTTGTATAGAACAGTGTAGGTATATGTGTAATAGACGACTCCGTTGGGATCAAAGTTCGGATGTAAGCTTCCAGTCGAAAGTCAAACTATTTTTTGTTGAATTATCGACAATTTGTTGCAGTTAAAAGTTTATATATAGTGTGTAAGTTAACGCTGGAAAAAAATATAAAAATCTTATTATGAAAATATTTATATTTTTTTATGTGACAATATTTGAGTTCAGTTGCGGCGCAGAACACAAGCTTGGACTGCAAACGCGACAGGTTGTGAGTTCGATTCCCACTCGAGAAAATAAAAGTGTAATATTTTAATTTCTTCGCATTGGTACTGGTAGGCAAAGAGTGGTGTTGAACTTCGCCACTCAACACACAATGCCTCTAGAATTCGACGGAAAGTGGTGATCGGAAGTATCTTAATGGAAACGAAATATCTTAACGTAAGTTTACGTTAAGATATTTCGTTTGTATCACACACACATGATGTATCACACACATATCAGGAAGAAAACCTAGTGTAACCTAGACACTCCGTTCCCATTAATTCACCTTTCCCCACTTTCCGCCGAAATTCAAATCCAAAACTAAACTCCGACAATTGACATATAGTGTTTTAAATTAAACGTAACAGTGATATATCACAATGTTCTTTATCTCCAATCTTATCTCCAACATAACCATATCCGCGCGTGACGAAAAAAAAACAAGGTGTTAATGAAGCAATTGTTATAAAAAAGCGGCTATTAAGTTAATCATCCATTGAAATATCGGAAAGATACTATCGAAGTGTATAATCGTCAAAAATAACACTAAAAGTTAACGGAATAGGGTCGTATGTTTTTTTTAATGGCACCCACGCATCAATTTACGAATGGGCCGATTCGAGTCACATAATTAAATAACAAAAAGGTTTAAAACAAAAAGGGCTTCGAGGTCAGTTGTGGCGCAGGGGCGTAAGTGTGTTACTGTTAACGCGATAGGTTGTGGGTTCGATCAACACTCGAGGAAATTAAATATTTAATATTCTCATTCTTTCGCTCTGGTTACTATGGGAATGCAAGGCGTGGCCTCCAGAATTCGGTGAAAATTAGGGAACAGGAAGTGTCTTAACACTACGTTCCTACTACAAAAAAAACAACCGAGCCTAACTGAGGTTTACCTATGCTATGGAATACGATGTGAAACTTAAAAAAGTACACAAAACAAAAGCTCTAGAAAAACGAAAACAAAAAACCATTGATTTATAGTTTTTGTTCGGTGTGCGTGTCATTTTAAGTGTGTGAGAGCTTACAAGAGATTGTAATCATTTAATTATCTTGTATTTATAGTGTAAGTGTAACTTCGACGTGGATTGGTCGTTTAATTGTTATTAATTAAGATTTAACTACAATTAACTTAATTGTTAACACTTGACGTTCAATTAAAATTGCTGTCATATGTTCAAAGATTTTTTTATCTTTTTAATATCCCCCGCGGTGGTTTGTAGGTAAGTATCTTAGACTAACTTTTATTAGCGCTTGTGTATTCAAATTGGAGTAGCTGAGAGTTGTATTTGATTCCTTCTCGTGGACTTAAGAGAAAATTTTATATTTTCACTTCCTCGTGCTGGTAACAAGGCAAACGCCACTTAATGCCAAAATTCGGCGGCAAGTGGGGAACGGAAGCGTCTTACTAGGAACGAATTGTCTTAACACTAGGCTCCCAGGTTCCCTTTATCAACCAAACACAGATCTCTATCTTACATTTGAATTTTAAATATTTTTTCTATGAGTTTTGAGTAGCAGAAATCAACGCTGCGCTCTGTCTTCCCGAGTGGGATTCAAATCCACAAACTTGTGGCACAACCTTATGGTGCATCTGTGCAGTCAGAAGCTGTGATCCAGCACCACGGTGATCACAAATCAATGTTAACAATGTAGTTCACAGTTCGGATGTGCGTATCATCGTCCAGTACCACAGTGCAGCAGAATTGTCTTCCAAGCCGGTGGTACCTTTATATTTATTCAAAGATTGAAAATTGTATTTGTAAAATAATATTGTTAATTTATATTTGAATATCTATTAGATTGGGAAAAAAACAAAGCTTTAGGTTCTGATGAAAGGTAAGTAACGAGTAAAGCTAACTTAATAATCACAAAAACAAATATCTCACCGCTCGATTCCATAACTTGGCCCATACAGCATAATTTCTATGGTCACTGAAACACTATACCGCAAAACATAAACATCCAGCACCTACCTACCTCCGTAAAGTACATAAAACTTGATATAACCTACCTCAGCGGTAGCACCGACGCTAAATCCCACTGATCACATTAATAGTTTTATTCGATATTCGCTTTAAAACAAACACACTGCACAAACACTGCGCCCGGTTATTACTTAATTATTTAACATTTAATATTGGAAAATCAGGCATACTGTAAAGAGTATAACACTTTTAATATTTTATGAACTTTTTATATGAAAGTGGGTTAATTGAAGCCTTTATTCTTCAGTTTACGTGGATATCGTTGGAATTTTGGAGTGACTGCCGCTTGTGTGTATATATGTACGTATGTGTATGTAATGTAAGTATTTTTAAGCTTCACGCTTTATCTGTATATAGGGTAGGTGGAGGGAACCTGGGAACCTAGTGTTAAGATACTTTCGTTTATTATCCAGAGACCCTCAATGCGTCACGACGGCCTCTCTAGAATTAACAAGCTGTATTTAAAATATGGAATAAATTATCACAAGGCCTACCCAAAAGGTACCTAGTGTTTTTTATATTTTACCCCATTTTCAAATTTTCGAGACATTGCATATTGAGTGGAGAAACTCAACGTCACTCTTTGTCTTTGTACAGCGAGGATATGAAAATATTTATTTTCCCTGAGAACCGAACCCACAACCGCCGCGTTTACGACCTGTAGTATATACAGGTATTCTTACATCAGTGAAAGTCTTTTACAAATATAAATTACAATTTTAGCAATATCTCATTTTATTATACTACATTATATTATATAGTATTGCTATCTTTTATCGATAAATTTGAAAGCCTTTGAAATTTTAAATCAGCAAAGTAATGGTCCTGACAATTTAGAAATTGAGTAAATTTATCATTTCGTTTATAGATTCAAAAGATACTATCTGGTTCCATGGGAATTCAGTTGTAATTTGCTATAATTATATATTATTTTATATGTATAATTGATATTTACTTATTTTTTTTATTTTTTGAAATGAATAAATTGAATGTTCATGTTCAATATGAAGTTCGTGGACTCAATACTTTTTATATTTATATAATTTAAAGAATAAATGAAGGCCAGTGGCGCAGTGGGGAAGCGTCTGCATTAGCACTAATAACATAAAGGTCAATGTCTTGGATTCGGACAGTAAGTGGACAACAAAATGTTTTGCACTAGGTCATCTCTGCTCACTCTGATGTATTAGAAGGGAGAAGTAGAAAAATATAAAAACAATAAAGGCACTTAACATACTACTTACTAATCCTAACAATATTATAAATGTGAAAGATTTTAAGGATGGATGTATGCTCCACTTTCACGTAAAACTAATAAACGGACTTAGATGAAACTGCTACAATAATATAACTTAAACATATTTCAGAATAACACATAATCAATTTATGTAAAGATTTGGAATAATTTGGTTAAAATATTTTAAAAGTTGCATTTGGGTCGCTAGTATTTATTCCATAATTATGAAAACAAAAAATAATTGACAATACAAAAGTCACTAATCAGTTCCTTCAATAAATAAAAAAGGTTTTTTTAAAAAGAAAAAAAACTATTATCCTCCATCCCACAAGATAAAATTGAATGGAACAGCAGGAGGTTGTAAAAAACGTCACAGTAGCCCGGTGTTTACACTATGATTGTATAAGAAAATAAAAAAAGATGAGATACAATACTTAATAAGAAAGGAAACCATTGTGGCCCAATTGTGAAGTATTTGATGAGACAGAGAGGGTACTGGGTTTGATTATTACTAGTAGCAATAATACTTAAAATATTTTAAAATGTAGTGGAAACTGGGCTTTGGAAATTTGTCATGTACGTTTCTTGAGGAATGTAGGCAAACATTAAAGCCCGGTTTCCTACGAGAGGAGAAGACTATTAAGGAGTACGTTGAACTCGCAAGAGTAAACTGCATACTTATGTATCCACCAATAAATAGTCGACTGATAGGACCGAGCGAGCAATAAGAGTTGAAATGAACTTGCTCAGTTCTAGAGCGAAGTAATTACGAAATACAAAACTCTTTTTTGCTGGAAATGTAAAGTAATTTTATTTAAGACGAGTCCGTTCCGTCTATGCATTACCAGCTCATTTCTCTTTCGCGGTAGAAACCGGTTCAAGAGTAGGTTTCCGGAAATACTTGAGTACCTACCTTACAAGGCACTGGTCTGAACCTTGTCACCTTGTAATGTGCTGAGCACTCACACGATGAATTCGTAGAATGCCAATTAGTTTCTTCTACGTATTTATCAATATTCCTCTGAGTCAGTCTACTGTCACATTCTTATAGTCATCCAACTACGTCACCATAATTAGATTACCATTTTTACAGCCGGGAATCGAATCCCCTATCCAACAATTATTCACATACGAAGAATTCTCATAAGTTATAAAACATATTCAATCGTAAAAGAAAGTTTGTGTAATAAACATAAAACGTCAGCCACACTTAGTAGCCACAAATGAAGATGGTAATGAAGAAATACTCGTAAATTCAGAGATCACGTCAACATTAAGGGGACATTGTTGGATGTTAAAATATTTTGTGATTAATTTTGTAAAGGTTCGTATAGATAAATCTTAGTTGAAATGATAATGATTTTGAAAAATAAATGTTTTGTTTCCAGCTTACTATAAGAGGACTGGTGGCTACTAGTGGCCCAATATTATATTATCGAAAGCCAATGGTTGTGAGTTCGATTACCAGTGAGGAAAAAATTGTTTTATTTTCATTTCTTCACTGTTGTAAAAAGACAGTGTGGCGTTGAGTTCTGTTCTGTTAGTCAACACGGAATATATTCAAATTGGATGGAAAGTAAGGTACGGTATGTCTTAACACCTCTGCCAACTCTATTATATATCAGATAGAACGTGAAGCTAAATAAGCTTTCACTTATCTTAATGTAAGTGCTTAACAAACAAAATAAGATTATATTTTTAACAATTTTAAAATGTTGTTTCAAACTTAGAGAAAAAAAAACTTATTTTAGAAAACGTATACAAATGTGGACGGGTTGCCAAAAGGCACGGCTTCAAATCCCGTTACTTAAAAAAAATATACGTTTTCTGAACTAAGTAATATAGGATTGATTTCATAAATGTTATAAGATCATCTAACCTACCTATACCTTAGTAAACGTATACTACACGCACACCGTAGTTCAGTTGCAGCTGAGTGCTTTAAGCCACAGCCATTAGCATAACAGCTTTATTGTCCATCATTACGCTAATTGACCTATCTGTCGTATCTCCTAAACTCAGGTACGGTTTGGCTTTATACGATCTATTCCGATATTTGAAACTGTATAAATGTCTTGTGTCAGGTAAGTTGTGGCGTCTGGTTACGTAATCGAATAGTGGCAGAGTTGATGTATATATATGTATGTATATCATTTCTTTTCTCATGTCCTCTCTACCTAAGACCGATCCATCTAAATATTGATTATAAAATTAAATTGTCTATACTTACTTACTTATTTCACGCTGTAGCCCTAAAGGGGTAGTCAGAAAGAACGGAGCACCAAATTCTACAGTCTTTACACACCTCTTTCGTCTCGTCCACTGTCATCTCTCAAAGTATCTTTGATACTGTGTTTTCGAAGGTCAACTGAGGTCCCTTACCGAGAGTAAGAGATTACTGCTCACTTTTCTATCATACATCGTTTTTGTCATTCTTTCATCACTCATTCGTTTGACATGTCCAAGCCACTTAAGCACATTCTACTTCACTCTCACCGTGACTTCCTGCCTAGTACCTGCTATTCTGTGTATGTTTTCATTGGGGATTCGATCGCCGAGCCGACTCCGCATATTCTACAAAGAGATCGTATCCAAAGCATTTATTTTTATTTCAATCTTCTTCTGTAATACTCACATTTCGCCGCCGTTGTCGGTGCCAACACTGCATTGTGTACCGGCAAACGTGCAGCTGTGCTGATGTTTCGCCATCTCTTCAATGCAGCTAAGGTTCCGTTAACCCAGCGACAGCAATACGCCTTTCCACATCCATCTCTACTGAACACACTTCCCAAAAATGTATTGTTATTATTAAGTAATTATTTGTTTATTGAAGTTTTGATTTCTAATCTTGGGAATATTGGCTTATGAGTTGATTCACGAGTGTATAGGAACATTCAGAGAGGATTTCTCGAATTTTGTAAGCATAAAATGGGATTTTCCATTTTACATTTTAAAGTCACACATATATATATATATATATATATATATATATATATATATATATATATATATATATATATATATATATATTATATGACTAAAAAAACTCTTATGCAATACACCTTAAGACTATTATATATTCTACAATAAACGTCAGTCTTGGCATATTGGCACAAGCCTATGACTAAAAGGCGATAAATTTTGGGTTCGATTCTCACTCAAGGAAATAAAATATTTTCGTTTCTTCACTCTGTTAACGAGGGGAAGAGTGGTTTAGAATTCCGCCAGACAGCACGCAATGCCTCCAGAATTCGGCGGAAAATGGCGAACGGAAATGTCTTAATGGGAACGGAGTGCAAGATAATTATATTGTAAAGCTAAAGAAAAAATAGAAAAAAAAAACGACAATAAAACATAGTTTACTCATTACAATTGTAAAGTCCAAAGTTATTACGCTAACGTCTTTAATGTTCGACATTATACTAATTGACATATCACTCACGTCATTTCGGTCGTGCTTTATAGATTTTAGTGGTGCTTTACAGTTTTATTACTGAGAATTTAGGATTTCGACGGGGAAGCTGAGCTCTTAAATTTTTATGATGGAAATTCCTTTGAGAAATACTAAGTTTTCTGTTTGAATAGTGTATTGTTGGTTTAATTTAAATTATTGTGCTTGGTACAATTATATTATTAGTTGGTATTAAACAATTTTAATATAAATATATTTCTATACGTATTATATTTAATAATATTTCTTTATATTAAAAGAGAAAAAAGAAAAGATTATTGGTTAATATTATTATTATTTTAATAATTAATTAATTTTAAATTTTTAAAAATTTTTTTTAATAATTGTGGCCAGTCGTGGCGCAAGGGCACAAAGTGTGACTGTGAAAGCAACTGGTTGTGATATCGATCCCCACTCGAAGAAAGATTATTTTCGGTCTTGTGTCGAGGCAAAGCGCGGCGTTGAGTTCCGCCAATCAACGCGCAATGCCTCCAGAATTCGGTGGAAAGTGGGGAACGGAACACAAGGTTCCTTGCTGTGTGCGGGATACAGCGTGAAGCTGATTTGATATAAATATTAAAATATTTAGCACGTAATTTGGTAAAATTTATTATTCATATTACATTTCTTATTTAACCTTGTGTCATATTTGACACAAGACAACAGGACAATTAGAAAAACAAGGTAATCAGGTGAATGGGATTTTTTTAACAAACTGCTTTATAGTTAGTTTAAAATGTAAATATAAATTATAGTTAGTTAGTTAGTTTAAAATATAAATGTAATAATATGAATACAGTTCTAGTAAGATATTTAATTTAAACTTTAATAATTTTAGGATATTTAACCTTTAAGTTCAATGTCTTCTTTTATTATATATGACTCAAAATAGTGTTGGCATTGGGAACTGATGTCTTATGTAAATAATATAGAAAAAAGCTACAATTTCAATCCAATCTTTCTTTCCAATTTTTTCTAGTTATTTTGTTAATTTTTATAGGCAAAAACGCGAAAAAAAAGATTTTTAGTTTAAAATGAGCGACACAATTTAAACCGAAAATCACTTTCTCATTTAAGGAAATTTTCATTGATTTTTTTAGAAAGTAATCAAAGCTAATTTAAAGTCACAACTATCGATATAATATCGGTACACCAATCATAAAGTTAAATAATAAAAAATATTAACTAAAACATCATAAAATAAATACAAAAACTACAAACAATATGGTTGAGAACATAGATATTTATTTAGTTTATTATAAATTTTCTAGAGACATGGTCTCATGGCTCTATAAAATAGTATCTGATTTCAATACGTTCCTGTACTTGTCACCTTGTATTGTGTTTCTACGATGTCACATAAACCTTTATAATAAACTAGAGGGCGCGCGCGGCTTCGCCCGCTTATTAGTAATGAATTCTAAAAAAACCATGAAACACGTGTTCAATAAAATATTTTTAACAGTCTGAATTAATTTTTTTATTAAAATCGGTGGCAATTTAAAGATTTTTCCATATAAACTTTCATCCCCTTATTTGAACCCTTAGAGGGTGAATTCTTAAAAACCATGAAACACGTGTTCAATGAAATATTTTTAAGAGACTAAATTTCAAATTTTATAAAAATCGGTACAGATTAAACTTTTTTTCCATACAAACTTTCAACCCCTATTTCATCCCTTTAGGGTTAAAATTTTTCAAATTCCCTTCTTAGTGGATGTCCAGAATATGAAAATAAACATCTGCCCAAATTTCACGTTTCTACCATCAGCGGTTACGGCTCTGCGTGCGTCTTACCTCAGTCAGTCAGCACAAGTCCTTTTATATATATAGATAACTTAAATAGAAACTAAACCAACTTTAAACTAACATGTAATCTTGATGACAAGAAACTACAAGATAGCGATGACTGAACAAAACAATTGTAGATACAAATACCTAGCTTATGAAAAATATTATTTTTAAATTTAATGAAGTCCGAAAAGTCATAGGTACTTTCTATACTAGATAAGATATTATGGTAAGGTTCAAACATTTGGGTCCGTAATTCAGCATATAAAGTACCTATAGAGATCAAGAGTAGAGAACATGGAGAGAGTCAGAGTCTTTTTCTGGTAACCCCGCAAAATGTTGTAGATCGATTTTCCGTTTAATAATGGAACCAAATATCACAAGGTGTGGTGTATCCCATATAATTACAATAGTGAGGTCTTCAAATGGCGAATGAATCTTAAGCTTTTCTATATAAATATAGTTAAAAAAGGGAATTAAATATAAACAAAAATATCAGCATGGGCACCATTGTTTTATTTTATTTTCACGCTATATAGCAGAGTAGGTATAGGGAACCTCGTATTAAGACACACTGTTATTCCCCACTTTCAGTCAAATTCTGCAGTGCTTGTTGAGTGACAGAACTCAACGCCACTGCTATTGCTTCGACAAAAATCATTTTTTACAAACATAATTTAAAAACGAAACACGACCCACTTTACTATTGAAAATGTGATTTATTTTCCTAATTTGAACAAAGTACAGTCAAACAAACAAACTTAATTGAGTAAAGGTGAACCGTCCAAAACTAATTAACCGAAAGAAATCTACTTTTCATTCCGAGAGCGTTGACAGCGCAAAAAAAGTTTTTACAGTTTTTTTTTCTTTTAATTTATCCTTATAAAATTCGTTCATTACAGAAATACGGCAAATAGGATAGAGTAAGTCTGTCATAAAAAGCAACGAGCCAGCTCTAATGAAGGTAAAAGGTGTTATTATAAGCCTAAAATCAATTTGTTACAAACGTTCATAATGACATTGTTATTTAGATGTTGAGATAGAAAATGATTGTTTCGAATATATTTGATTTGATGAAAATTATTTTAAGTTTTATTTTTATTTAAAAATTTAAAATAATGATTTTGATGGCTCGTTAAAACACTTCAGCTATGTTTGGGTACTACTGTGGCTTTTTTTGTGATAAATCATAACCACAAGAGTATAAGTATTTTAAAGAACTTACGCTCATTCCCTCCTCTGACCATGAAAGCAGGAGGAAGGTGGAGAAACAAAGTGTATATTAAAATACATATTACATTCCTCCATCTTTCACCTTCCTCGGCTTTGTTACTAAAATGAGACCCAGAAGCTAGTCCTACCAACCTGCACTAAAATCTAATTTAAAAGAGTTTCTTCTTTAGTGTCGTTATTATGAAAAATAAAGTCACTTATTATTTTATTCTTTGTCGCATTATGTTAAGCTTTCTAAACATTTATCAGTTAACCTAGTGTTAAGATACTAGGATAACTGATTACTTCTACGAATTCTGGAGGCATTTCGAGTTCTGAGTGGCGAAAATCAACGCCGCACTTTACCACAGCGAGGAAATAAAAATAATAAATATTTCAATTTCTTCGAGTGGGTAACAGGAAACTCACATCCTGTCGCATTAACAGTCACACGTTTGTAGCACTGCGCCACGAGGTCCTCTTAATTATCATACAATAGTAAAATAAAAATAAAGTGTGAGAATTTAAGCCTGCAATTTGGTAAGTAGAAATTCTCTTGTTGCAATTCTTTAGGGATACCTACGTCAGCGGTTTTTTACGTTTTAAGGTGAGCTTTCAAAGCTCTTTTGCTGCTGATTTGACAAAGATCGACCGACCTCCGTTCGGTTTGGGATTCAGATTTTAATTTTCGGTACTTTGTTATATTATATGTGCATTTTGTAAGTTTTATTTTTAAGATTTATGCTTTCACTTTAATTTAAGTTTCTTTTTAGTTTCACGCTTATTATTTATTATTCGTATTCATATAGCAGGGTAGGCAAAGGCAACCCAGTATTAATGCGAAAACCGCTCAATTCGAAAGAAGTATTGCTCAACGACGCACTTAATCTCGTTACCATAGTTAATTTCCTCGAGTGCGAATCGAACCCACAACCTGTCGCCCTTACACACGCCTATTCCTCTGCGCCAAAAATCGGCAAAAAGTATGGGATACAGAGTGAAGCTACAAAAAAAATTAGTTAATTACCTATCCATCACAAACTTAACCAATATCACCACACGAACATTAAAACTGAAACACAAATCCAAAATTCCATACACAAAATCGTAACAAATGAAAATCCCCGCCACGTGTATTTCAGCAATTGGTTAACGCGCTTACACTGTAACGTGTTCGAATTCGACAAATAACTTCATTTACGGCATTTTATACTTTATGGTAAAAAATATTAGGGATTATTTTAGTATACAGTGTTAGTTATGGCTATACGTGGCCATCGGTGACCAGATCGGTCATTGTTTACGTCGTCCTTGAGTACGTCGGAACGTCGAGAATCTGCCTTTCGTATCGCTCAAACCTAGCTTCTGTAGACTAAATAGTGCAGCTATGACATCAGCGAGGAGTACGCGATGTAATAATTAAAAATTTGGATTTTTTATTGCAAGAGTAGAGTTTTTTGTGTAATTGTATTGTTTTAATGCTTTACATACATACATTGAATTTCTGTGTACTGATTAGGACTTTTTTTCAATCAGTTTTTTTTTCTCTTTTATATAAGAATATAGTTAAAATTGTAGCTAAAATTGTTAGTATGTTAATTTAAACATAACGTTTACAATAATTCAAATTTACATTTAGTACTTAAAGTTACAGTTTACTAAAAGTAAAAGAAGTATTTTTTTTTAGATTGATTAGGACGTAGTGTACTGACCTACTTTGTGTTAGGCGAACCAACAAATCAGACACAAAATCCAACTTTTACAATAAATTTATTTACACTTCTTATATACACATATACTCTCGTAGTCACAATATCACAATATTGAAATATGAATTATAATGACAAGTTGTCGTGACAATATCTTAGAACGTAATGAACACGAGTGCCGTGTCGTTTATGCTTATATTGGAAATCCACCGGAAAAGACGCAGCACACTACCGCCACTTA
>JAATLQ010038434.1:16919-58065 GCA_013421005.1 Heliconius erato x Heliconius himera | reverse complement strand
ACTATGAAATGCATTCTATTATGAATAGCATTCTATAATTCAATTTTCGAAATAGAAATATTTTTATTTTGAGATATATCACTATTGATCTCACATCTACATATATTTAGAAACGAAAATAAATCATTCCCCCGAGTGGAATATGAACCCGTAACTGCTACACCGCTACACCACTGTGCCGTAAAGGCCTCAACATTTGATTTAATTAAAAATAAATAATGAATACTAAAGGCTTTATCATACTGGAATTAAAAATATATCTTCCAATAATCTTGCTAAAGTCAGTACTAACCACCACCCTAACGTACTTAGTTATAGAAGAAACCGTTTGATGCAGGGGGCCGGGATGATTGTTTACATACAAAATATGGGGAGTAAGGAGCGAGGGTATGCTTTCTTTTACTCTTCGATAGTACAGTGTTTGTTATATGTGGTGTGTTTATACTTATTAATGTAGCTGGACTGGTCTTTAATGCGGTTGTGAGTTCAAAGTAGAAGTGTAGACTTGTGTTCCGCGATTTTTTTTTAGATATGCAAGCAATAAAAGTAATAAATAAAAATCTTCAGAATTACGCTTTTCGAAATTCATTGTCGCCATATTTTGGTCTATTATCGAGTGGACTTCTAAAGAAGAACGAAAAGAGAAGAACTACTGCTAGTAGCACTACTGGGAACTTCCTTCTCAATACTCACTTACATATATTTTTCCAATAGCTGCTGCTGCTGCTGACTGCTGTAGAAATTGACAAAACTATGTATACCTCGCGATTGATAGAAAACAATATAAAGTTTAATAGTAGTTTATAAAATGTAAATATATCTTAATTATTAATATTATTAAAAAATATTTACTTATCCAAGTACGAAATTAGTTTTTTAAAAGTTTTTAAAATGTTATTCCACACTTAGAAAGAAAAATACTTCTTTAGAAAACGTGCAAAAATTTGAATGTAGCGGGATTCGAACCCGCGCCTCCTGGAAACCGACCAGGCGCTCTGACCACTAAGTCATACGTTCTCATCAAGTTACGTCGAAATTTTTATACGTTTGTTACAACTTATTTATGTTGTTAGCATCTCTGTAGGGAGATTTTTACAAATTTCCGCTACCCAAAGATAATTACTTAGAATTATCGTCTGGCAAGAGAGAATATTATTTATTAAATATTTTTAAAATGTATTCCACACTTAGGAAAGAATCCCGCGACGTTCAAATTTTTATACGTTTTCTAAATAAGTACGAGATTAGTTATATGAAATAATCTTAAGTATTTTAGTAATTTCATGTAATAATTAGGCTCCAATTGGGGAATCGAATTCGAAATGTGAAACAAAATTGTAAGGTGCTTTTTTAAAAAATCTTAAGTAAAACTATTCACTGCGCAGTGGAAGTGTATGACTGTAAATACGACTATTGTGAGTTCGATGAGCTATTTTCATGTTCCTATTGTAACAAGACAAAACGTGGCGGTGTGTTCTGCCACTAGACGTCATGAAAATAAAAGTGGGAAATGAAATGACTTAACTCTAGGTTCCCTCTACCAACCTAGCTATATTCAGGATACAACAAAAAACATGAGCATATTCACATGAATATTTTTTTTGGAATGACCTTCAAAATGTCCATATTTGGCATTTGCTTCATGGCATTTTAATCAAAGAGGGTAACCGAAATTAATAGGAACCGTAGATTTGATGGAAGGTTCCCCTGAGACCGCCATTGTTTCCTACACCCTCATGCCTACGATTGAGAATATGATATTTGTAAATAAATAATAATTTACAAGATTAGTTAAAATCTATCTGCTTATGATTTTCATAAGAGCTATAGAAAATCAATACAAAGATTAACAATTTTTTTATGTTAAATAATATATGCTTAAATATTAATTTATATACCCGATTTGTTTTGTAGTCCCCTTATATTGATAATGCCGACTACTTTGTTTAATTATTATTAATTATATATCATATGATGCTAGTAGTTATCTATGATTTTCTGCAACTTAAGAAATACACAGAATAGCATGTTCTAGCGAGGCTCTATCATAGAATAAGAATAAAGAATAACGTGTTTAGGCGGTTTTAGTACATCGAGATAATAAGTGAAGTGAGAATGGCAAAAGATATTTATAAAGCAAAAGTGAGTGGTAAGAGAGGCAAGAAAGCGTGTTAGTTGAGCTTTAAGAATACGGTATTATAGGGGAAGAAAACCACGTACTTAATATAAGAAACCCCCGGAGAGCTTGTATGAAGAGGTTGACGACAGTATATAGTGGAGCTAAAAGGATCCGTTTATAAAAAAAGAATAGTTTTTACATGGTCAGTTTTGTTATCTTAAATGTCTTACTCAAAAATGTATTCAATGAGCTAGCAATTCAACCCAAGCTAATATAACTAATATAACAATACTTACTATTAAATTCCAATCTTTTCAAAATATTACGTACCTGAAACAAAAAAAAAAACACTTTAGAGCAAAGCAGTTATTCCATTTGTAAAAGAAAACATATGAAATTCCGTCAAAGAATTATAAATGTACTAGAAACCATAAAGAGCTCACGTTTTATTCATCACTTATGTCCTGCGAATTACTAAGAGTCACCCAATTTTTTTGCACGGCGACGACCTAGTAGTATACTCTTTAGAAAAAACCAGCCGTTAATAATTTTGGATTCAACTTTGAGGCGACCCATATTCTAAGTTTTTCATAGTAATTATTTTGCAGAGTGAAAACGACGATGTCAAAGCTTTTGGACGGCAATGAAATTAGATGCTATTTTGTAACATTTTTACTATAGAGCTACCAGGTATATAAGGGAAAAAAATGAAAATTCATAAAATACGGTGCTTGGTTTACGTTTTTATGTACATATTTCTATCATGTCATATTTGGTATAAATAATAGCGGAATATAGTAAGAGTAGAAGGACTCTGCTCTATATCTCATTATAGAAATAATAGTCTCTTATTACGGTTACATCACACTAACAGTGTATAAAATGCGCTGTAGATCGCATACAACCTGACAGAACCTAAGAACAAGCGTTCTCCACTTTCTGCTTGAATTGCTGACGTAGTTACTGGTTAAACTCAACTCAGCTTTCCAGGACGGGGAAAAAATAACATCATTTATACTCCATCACCACAGTGACCTTGACTAACACTATTAACTTTTAAAAATGGTATTTTTTGAGACGCTACCACTCTAATATATGACTTAACTCTTTTGTATTACATCTGCATCTGTTTTCTTTATATTTTCAAGCAATAAAAATAATGATTATATACATTGTATATAAATAGATAAAATATATGTACAAGTACTACACATGTTTCAACTGAATTTCAGTGACAAATTCTATACGAGGCTGTTATGCAAAAACTGCAGCCCATATTAAAGTTTCATAGCGATGCAGTTAATGCATTACAAGAGGCGCAATATAGTGCGTGCCGGGAGTATCTCGATGTAGAGACGATGGAAATTATTGCGAGAAAATAATATTTATGTATGGGGTAAATATTTTTATAAGAAAATATTATTTGAATAAGAAGAAATGAAAAGATTTCTTTAGTAATTATTTGATTGTATATGTTACCTTTAATGTTTTTGACGGCAGTATCATTCAAGATCAGCGACATTTTGGGCAACTATTTGATATTTGCGGTAGAAGATATTTTTTATTGGCTCTATATCTTACCTTATTATATAATATCTAAAGCTTTTTCAACTTATCTCGACATCTCGAAAAAAAATTAAATAACTCTAACAATTGTTAAAGGAATAATTCGTCATAAAAAGTTAAACACAAAATTTTAATATCTAAGTACATCTTTTTACGAATAAAAATTTAAAACTATTACAATACTCGTTATTAATCATTATGTATTTTTTTAAAAATGTCCTAAACTGTAAGAATTTTATAAATGTTCATATACTCTATATAGAGTGCTTATTAAAGTAACATTTTAAAATATTCCTCGTTAGGCAAACTTGGGCATAAAATGCTCAATTTATCACGAAGTTTTGTAGGTCTCGGAGTGAAAAAATGTAGCGTTTTTTTACGACGTATGTGGAAAATCATTAATCAAGGTACAACCTTGTAAAAACGTTCGCATGTAACGGTTCTTTAAGAGAATATTTTAGCTAAAATATCTTACGTAATGTAATTTATGAATACTTATAATGCTCATTAGATCTTTTTTTAGGTAGTCTTATATATATACAATAACAAAAAGAAGCCGATAAATATCGCCGTTACATATATATTTGAAACTTAGCAATAAAAAATTTTAGGTGTTGTTCCATATTATGAAACAAATTGACTACGATCTTTATTTATACATTTCATATAGGTGTACTGAGCCAAAAAAGAGTAAGCATATCCTTATATCCTTATTATATAAAACAATAAAACTTGACACAAAATAATTAAATTATCTATTACCACCATGAATTTGATGGTTATACAAAAATAATTCTGATTGCTAAAACATATATAGCACATACCTACAAATAAACCTTAACCTTTTCAATTCTGAGCTTTCAAACGTTTTTCATGGAAAAAGTAAAACTGTAATTACGTTGCTTCATTGGTTCAGTGAGCTTTTTCTAAAACAAAGCTTTCATTTGAGGCTGAAATGCATGTTTTTGAGTGGCAAAGAAAAATTATGCTAGATATGTATGTCACGGCCAACTTTATCTCTTACAACTTTGGATTCATTCCACTTCCTAGTTCATTAGGAAAACTGTATTCAGCGAAATAAATAATAATCGTGTTATTTTTTTTTTTGTAGAGTAATATTGAACATATATTACAATAAAACTATTGAACATATATTACAATACATATGTCACAATTAATAAATATATTTTTGATAATTCCTAATATCAAATAAATCACTCCATCCCCCTCGCGGCTCTACTGGGCAGTGTTTAACTGTTAACGCGAAGATTGTGGATTCGAATGATTACATAAATTAAATCAGCGCTTCACGCTGTATTCCGCACAAATTGTTGTGTGGTAGGCAGAAGGAACCTAATGTTAAGACATTCCATCCCCCGTCCCCTGCTTTCCGCCTAATTTGGGAGGCATTGTGTTTTGAACAGTGGAATTCATCACCGTGCTTTGTCTTGTTACCAGAACAAGTTAATTGAAATATTATCCATTCCCTTGAGGGAGAATTGAACCTACAGCCCTCGCGTTAACAGTCACACGTTCTGCCACTGTACTCAAGTATATAAAATTAATATATTATTTATAAAAAAATCACTAAATCTTACTCAAAAAACAAATCAAAATTAAATCTCATTATTCGTTTATTCTAAATCGTCATATCGACATCAAAGAAACACATATACATAATATAAACGTCACATAGTGACTTAATATGAAAAGAAAATATTGTATTAGTTTTATATTTTGTTATAATATTATGTAATAAAATGTGATTTAGCCAAAATTGCTTAGAAACTAGTAGAAACAAAATTTTTCTTTAACGTATGTATGAATACATACATTACGTGATAAAATAGTAAAAAAGGATAAAATAGAATTTCTTTAAGAGAAGTAATAGAAATATGTGTGTAATATGTTTGTACATATATATGATACATATAATTTTGTCTTTTGGGCGGTTACAGTGTTTTTACTTGATTGAGCGGAGAAAAAACTAATTGTCGCGAGTCAGAGTCGAATCCATACCTATCGCATTTACAGTCAGGCGTTGTGAAAGATCAAACGTGAGATCGGACACCGGACTTCTAGGCTAGTCTAGGCTCCAAAAACAGGCTTTCTTTTTCGAATTACGCTCAATTTTTCAGACAGGCTGATTGAATCTCCGATCCACAACCGTAGAGATTACTTACAGTCAGAGGTGTGTCTTTGCACCACGAAAGCCTCTTCAAATTAATGTTGGTATTATAGTTACAAAAAAAATTGACATTTTTTTTATCTGTATTTGGATCTTAGCATCAACATCTGTACAAATTCGACACTACAAGAATGAATCAATTTTATTTCTATAGAAATAGGGTTGTATTCGACACTCAGGGGAAGAAATTTTTACATATGAATAAGAAGTTGATTGAAATTTTACGCTGTTTTTTTTGAATACATTAGTATATTTTACGTAGTGTATAGGAAAAGGTGCCCCACCTTAGAGCTCAGATTATCATTCACAGTACAACAAAAACATTTACCTATTTTGAGCTTATTTGAAAAACGAATGTTCGACGCTTAAATTTTTCTTTTTATATACGTCCTTCGATTTATCCGTTATTTGTGAACCGATGTATTTTTTTTTTTACTTGAGAGAACGTAATTTCATAGTTGTACCATTATCGCCAAGTCAGGAGCTAGAGAGGGAAGCCAATTAAAAGATATTTTTTCTAATATATTTCTACTATGTTTTTTAATAATATTTATCATGTCACTGATTATAGTATAGATACGATAAAATTGCATTAAAACTGACGTGGCGCACTGGTCAGTGTCTATTTTCATTTTCGCACTGTGATAGATAAAATGTGGTGTTTAGCTCCTCATTTAATAAAAGTAAAGGACGGAGAGTCTTAACATTAGATTGCTTTTCCTTTTATATGCGGACGATATATTACAATTGCAGTACGTTTAAGCATTAACTAATTATATACATTTTTAAGTGTTTTAATAGTATCTCTACATAAGAAAATAACTGCAGCTAAAATAAGAAATTCCCAGTTCTTGTATGATTAGAAGGAAAAATAGTATTCATTCCTAATACATTTTTAATAAGAGTTCTCGATATGCAAGAAGAGTTGTACTATATCGAACACATCGATTAACTTCATTTCATACTAGCCTTTTGTTGCAGCTTTGTCTGTAGTGTCAAATGTGTATGTGTATGCCACACCATATATTCAAATACATCAAAAAATCAGCTTCACGCTGTATCCCGCACACAGCAGGGTAGGCTCCGTTCCCCACTTTCTGCCGGATTCTGGAGGCATTGCGTGTTGAGTGGCAGAACTCAACGCCGCGCTTAACCTCGACACCAGAGCGAAGAAATGGAAATATAAATTTAAGTAAATATTTCATCTCCTCGAGTGGGGATCGAACCCACAACCAGTTGGTTTTGCAGTCACACCTCGTGCCGCTGAGCCACGACCGGCCTCAACCATGTATTCAAAGTACCCAAATTCAAAAAACAAAGCCCCTACAGTGGAATACGTCGAAACGATTAACGTACCTAATGTACAACATAGTATAGCATATAGCCCTTCTCGTTAAATGGACTATCCAACTTAAAAATTATAAAATGTTAATTTCGAACCAGTACCTCTTAAGATTACCGCGTTCATAAAAAAATATTCTTCTGATTTTTTAAATAAAAAACAGCTTCACGCTGTATCTGGCACACAGCAGGTTAGGCAGAAGGAACCTAATGCTAAGGCACAACGTTCCCCACTTTCCACCGACTATTAAGTACAGACTATTAAGTATAATAGCGGATTGAGTAATTTAAGGCCGACCAAAACAATACAAAATTTTGCAAGAAAATAAAAATAAAACTAAATTTGCCTAAAGCATCCGAAAAACCCAACAAAACTTAGAACATTAGTTCCAAATAACTTTCCTTATAGAAAACTTAAAGCATAATCATAAATAAGAGCAATTGTCTTTTAAAGTGAAGTTAGAACTATATCAGTTAAAAATAAACTGGAGTGGGGTCCAAATATTAACATTTCTATTGTCTTACCCCCGAGCAAGTTAGAAGAGGGACGTTATAACTTATAGTACTTAAAGGTAAACTTACCATATACAAATGACTATTTCAAACAGCATATACCCAAATTGATGAAACTCGTAACGCAAAGTAGTAAGGTTCAAATTATAGTATATTCTAGATATCTAGTGGTATCCGGATGTTGTATTTGAACGAAGAAAGCGTTCATTCATAGGAGGGATGCTCCCCCATCTCCCCCATCTCCCCCTCAAGTTGTCGACGTAATTTTTTTAATCATGTTTTATACTCGTATTAATTTACTTAACGAGCGTCTTAGTCGGCTGTTTTTTGAATGCTTCGCCGCGTTTTTCGATGAATAACAAATGAGGGGGTCGGAGATGTTTTGTAAACTGATCAATTGGAAAATTACTTATAATTATGAAAATGGCTACTGTAGTGAAGCAGGTAGCACGTGTCTGTATAGGCGTGGTAGTTATGTATTCAAATTGTATTGGAATTTTGTTTTTGATTATTTTAAAGAAAAAAGGAACCCTTATAAGATCCTTTTGTTGTCCTTCTGTCTGTGTGTCTATCTGTCAAGAGCCTTTCTCTCAGGAACGCTTGGAGATATCGAGTTGAAATTCAAACTCATACCCAAATCTGTGGTCCCTTGATTTAATGAAAAGAAAATCGAAATTCTACATTTACTTAAAAAATATATCGCCGTTTCTATTGCAAAAAATAGAAGTGTCCTAATGTCTTCTTACTAGGTTCCTTCTACCGACACTGTTAGCGTGATATAGTGTTAAGCTAAAAAAGAACAAACTAATAACTAAACTTATTTTTAAACTAAATCTTGTAATCTAAATGTGAAAATGCTTGTTTAAAATATGTATATTATTCAAGCATCATTTTTAACTGTGCCATAATCAAATGCAGCTCCTCCATTATATTTTAAACGTAAAATACTTTGCATCTAAATCGCACTTCAAAGTAGGTATACTATAAAATTTGCATTTCAGATTATTACAAGACATTGGTACGGATGTGATGAAAATATTTTTTATTACGAATTATCCAGAGATAAGAAAAAAATGATGTATCCAATTATGAATTTTAAAATGACCAGTCAATCCTTCCGTCAATATCTTCCTTCATATTTATGATGACGCCACGTCTGGGCGTAGGGGCGCAAGCGTAAGACTGTAAACGCGACAGGTTGTGGGTTGTGGTTCCCACTCGTTACCCGTTTCCATTCAATATTTTCATTTCTTCCCTTCGGTAACTTACGCCATTATTCCAGTGTCTTAATGGGAACGGAGGATAAAGAAACAACCAAAAAAACTGATAAATTAAACTTAACTAGCCAAAAATGTCAAAACGGGCTTACTCTGTCATGGTAGTCGATGTACGACACGAAACTTGAATTGAACTACTATAGTGTTTTTTAAAAATGTCTCAATAACTTAAAATACACAATATTAAAATTTTATATATATAACAACAAGGCTGTAATGTGATTTCTATACAAGTTAAAATTTGTACGCATCGCTAATACGACAGGACTTGGAGGAGTTATCGACGGGAGCGGAAGCTTGTAGCGGAAGTACATAATAAAGAAGTCAACATCAACCTAAGTTTTCTTAAGCTGGTTCTGTATATTATATATATTCTGTATGTGGTCCATATGAAAAGTTAGTGTTGTAATGTAGATCCAATTTAAATTTATAGGTAATAAGTAAACACGACAATTTTATTCAAGATACAAGTCCATTTAAAAAAAATCACGAATTCATTTAAAAGGCGAATTTTGCGATATTAAGTAATATGACGCTTGCCCTTCTGTATGCGATCGTTTTGAATTATAATAAAAAAATAGGTTATAAAATTTAACAAAATAAATCGCAGCCTTAAGTTCCGTCATTCAAATTGGGTGAAAATTAGGGAACGGAGTCCAAATGCTTCTTCATCTGATGTGCTAACTCCGCTGTGAGACAAAAACTTTTTAAAAAATAAATCAGCTTCACGCTGTATCCCGCACACAGCAGGGTAGGCAGAGGGAACCTAGTGTTAAGACACTCCGTTCCCCACTTTCTGCCAAATTCTGGAGGAATTGCGTGTTGAGTGGCAGAACTCAACGCTTTAAATTACAAAATTATACAAAAACACAGTACGTGACTTATCTTGGAAAATAGAATAGAAAAGTCGTGGTGTCAAGGCAAAACGCGACTTTGAGTATCGCCACTCAGCACGCAATGCCTCCAGAATTTGGCGGAAAATGGATAACGGTCATAATATCAGATTCCTTGTATCCCGCAGGGTGCCTACCCTGCTCTGTATCCCGCATATAGCAGGGTGCGTAACCTACTGTGCGCGGGATACGTCGTGAAGCAAAAAATAACATATTAAATACGATTTTTTAACCAAAAATACAATACTATTTTTTGGTATACTAATACCGCTAAATCTTATAACTCACGCCAGTACTTAACGCTCACCGGGTGCGAATTTCAGAGGTGTTGTTTACCCTTAAGGCGATTTACTCCAAGTATCTGCTAAGCCTATAATTAGAAAAGTTTTTCAATTAGTTTAAATTCGCTGTAAGTTGAGGAAGATTTTTGAAGCTTACATCTACCGACGCAGATATAATTATTTTATTAAAACGTCTTTAAAGGTGGCGAAAAATTAAATCAAAAAATAAAACAGCTTCACGCTGTATCCCGCATACAGCAGAGTAGGTAGAGGGAACCTAGTGTTAAGACATTTCGTTTTCTACTTTCCGCCGAGTTTATCGAGGCATTGCGATAATACTACACTCAACAAAGAACTCAACGATGGGCTTTTGCCCTGTTGGCAGAGCGAAGAAATGAAATTATTATATCATTAAAAAATAATAATTCACTCCCTCGAGTGGGGACTGAACCCACAACCTTTGAGTTGCACCCACACCCTTGTGCCCTTGTGCCACTGCAGCGTCAACGATTGGGCTTTGTCTATAATATCTAGTTAGAGTAAAAAAGCTGTATAGTACTTATTTAGAAAACGTATAAAAATTTGAACGTAGCGGGACTCGAACCCGCGCCTCCTGGAAACCGACCAGACGCTCTGACCACTAAGCCATACGTTCTCATCAAGCTACGTTGAAATCTTACAACTTATTATGTTGTTAGTATCTCTGTAGGGAGATTTTTACAAATTTCCGCTACCCAACGATAATTACTAAAAATTATCGTTTGGCAAGAGAGAATACTATTTTTTAAATATTTTTAAACATTTTTTAAAGTGTTATTCCACACTTAGGAAAGAAAAATACTTATTTAGAAAAGCTGTATAGTAGTTCTTCTATGAATATATAATCTTGTAACTGATTCCTTGAATAAAAAAAAATATTATTTAAAGAATAATGCTTTGCCTCATGATACGTATGTTAGTTAGAGCCTTTTATCGTTGCGATCGTAAATAACCCAAAATCTTTTAGAGATTTAGAGGTAACAGTGTTAAGAAGTTATATTTACAACACATGAGTTTTGTAAAATGCCGTTAGAAGTATATATAAATAACTAAAACTCGACAATATTACTTTGTCATAACTCGAAGCTCTTCCGAAGAAAAACCAAGAGCGCATCCTACCTTCCTCTCCATTATAACTGTCCAGTTTTGTTAGTTTTATTAAAAGGAAGAAAGTGGAAGGGCACCGTCCTTACACCGTGAATTTGCCAGCCTTTCAACCAGAATGCGGCTGTAACACTCTTTGTTGTCAGAGGCGTTTATATGTAATCTTTCTGTAGGTACTTGTCACGCTTGTTTATATTAAGATTTTATTAGAATGGTGATTCGTGATGTTGATGATTTGTGAGATCAATGTCGTTGGATCGAACGTACTACCGCTAAGCAGCCGATATGTTGAATAAACGCACGGCACACACCCTACAGTCGAATCTCGAGTATTTTCTACGTTCGAACAAGGTATTAGAACTATAGGTAAATACACCAGAGTTACAGGACATAAAATAGCACCACACACTCGTATGCTGACAGGTTGACACTACTACATATACCGGAGCTGGGACAAATATATGGTATCACACACCTACTTATCATATCCCGAGTCGTAGAATAACAGTAGTATACATTATATGAACTACCAATGCCATACAAGCATAGTACCGCGATCAGTCACGATATACTAAGTTAACTTCGCTATAAAATAAACCCATCACGTCAGCCTCCGCGACTTCAAGCAACATTCAATATTGTAATTTTGGTCAAAGCTCATTTTCATATTTTGCATTTATAATAAATTCGATCTTAAAAGATCATGCTATTATAAATTCAAAATTATTATATTATATTTGTTATATATTTGGTATGAGTCTTTTAGAGCACCATAATTGTTAGTATCTTAATAGTTAAATAATAGTTACTTACTTAATAGTTAAAAAAATACATGTTAATAAGCACACAATAGATTTTTGCTGATGCTTACCATTTGGGATGGACTGCAGTAAAGCATATTAAAGAAATTCTCCCGGTCAATACAGGGAAGTTAAATTACATCTCCGATCAGTAGTGATTCTTCTGCTCGGATTATTTTGGCAGCCGTCACTATTGCTTTAAAATGATTCATCAGGGCGTCGTCTATCATAAGGCGCTTGTACCTTTCTGATTTTCTAACCTCGTCAACCAATATTGAAGCCATAGTGCAAACCTTATTTTTTACTAAGTTCCCTATATTTACCGACAGCTTCTCCTGGAGTTCTTTCGCTCCCTCGTGGTAGTGGTAATGATAGTATCATTATTCAAGTCGAAATGTTTTAGAATTCAAATTGTTCTACCGCATCCGGGGACCCCATTGACCTACGACATCTCAGGTACCTCCCATTCCGCTGATGATGTAGGTTCTAGAGTGCTGTCAAAGGTTCTCGGCATCTCAAGTGTTTTATCCTCCAGCATCACTTTCGTGCACTTCACGACTACTACAATGGGATTATCATCAGTTAACTTGAATTTGAGGTTGCCTGTTTGTCTGGTTTCGTCTTCATCCAACTCCACAAAGCTATAATATATAGAACTCTTCCGTTACTGAGTGATTGGCAGACAAAGCTTTAACGAAACTAATGGGCTTAGAAAGTTGAAATTTGAGATATACTTACATTTCAATATAGGTCACCGAGGTAAGTGTAGGGGAGAACTAAAAGAAGATTTACATAAGTAGAAATGGAAACAGGAAAAAATACATGTTAACAAAATACATGTTGCTATTTCATAAAAAATGTAGGATCGATGACAATTTAAAGATTAAAAAAATAATTCAGAAATAAAGGACAAATCTTATGATATTTCTCCCCTTAATATTTTACGTATAAAAATGTCTAAAAAGTGAAAATCGAACTACCAATAACCATCGTGTCTGCTACATACAATAGCCCAACTTTGTTTTTCCAAATATATTTTGAAACAAAACAAGAAATAAACACAACTTAAAATGCAATAGAACTTAAAATCTGAATTCGCCAAAGCAACGGTTGGTAAGACAAAGTTTTTTCCTGGTTCACTAGTTCCGGAAGAATTATAGCGAGCAGACGCGACGTGACGTCACGCCAAACTTTTAAATTTAATTAAAGACAACTGTGTCGCTGTATGCTTTAGTAAACAGAATGTGGGCGCAGACGAGCTGTTTTTTAAATGTTTGAACTAATCTTTTCGTTTTAAATCAATCTATTCTTTGTCAAATTTATCTACTAATATTATAAAATGAAGAGTTTGTTTGGTTAAACGTGGTAATCTCTGGAACTACTGGTTCAAATTGATATTCAGAGAGAGAGAGAGAGAGTTCAAATATATTTTGTATTAAATTTCCTATTTTTTCGGGATACATGTTTAGTATATTTCAATTTATCAAATTGTACTTGTGGTGAGAATTACTTACCTCGGGTACTTAGTATGTGTCATGTCATATACACAACTTTTAGTTATTTCTATTTCATCACAGGGGCAAAGTCGCGAGCAAAAGCTAAACTTTTTATAATTTTGTAGCATTTGTAAGTCTTTTATTGAGGCCAGTCATGGCGCAGGGGCACAAGCGGGTGACTGTAAACGTGACAGGTTTGGTGTTCGATTCCTGCTCGAGGAACATTATTCAATATTTTCATGAAGAGCGACCTCTAGTAACAAGACAAAGCGCGACGTTGACTTCCGCCACTCAACATAAAATGCCTCCAAAATTCGACAGAAAGCGGGGAACAAAAGTATCTCAATGGGAATGGAGTCTACCTACCCAGGCATGTGGGGTACAGCGTAAATCTGAAAAAAATATGGAATAAATAGCTTAATTTTTATTTTACCCCTATTTTAGGCGTCTAAGCCGCCCACCTACGCCCGCTATGTCGCACGTGTGCCGTCCCAGATGTGAATAAGTGCACGCATAGCCCTATGCAATTTTGCATACCGCGAGACATATTGCGCTTTATAATTCTTTAGCTTGGTGTATTAAGAAATTCTTTGTTTTTTGTCCTTTTTGTTGTTTAGAATGATGAGAGCGAATGAGATTTTTAAATGTGGATGTGGATGTGGTGGTCTATTCTTAATACGAGCAGTGGCTCGAAAATTGCGTGGAAAGTGGGGAACGGAGTGTCTTAGCATTAGGTTCCCTAATTAAAAAATATTCACGCTTATGCTCTATTACAATAAGTAAGATTGATATAAAATTAGATTTTTTTATCGTATTTACAATACCATGACGAAGATAGACGTGCGTGAGAAACCATGTTTCGGTTGCCGCAAGATTGAGTTACGCATTTGACTAATATCAATATTTGAATACAATGAGTGAGCTTAAGGTCAAAACTTACATAAAGAATCTTATTATTTCAAAAAATATATTTTTTAGTTTCACACTGCATTACATATAGCAGAGTATGCACAGAGCACCTAGTGTTAGGATGCACCGTTCTCTACTTTCTTGGTTGGAAGGCTGAGGGAACCTTGGAACATAAAATTTGCTGAATTTTGAAGACATTGCAGAAATGAAAGAAAAAAAAAAACATTTCCTCGAGTGGGAATCGATCCCACAACCGGCCGCGTTAACAGTCACACGCTTGTGCTGCGATTGGCCTCGATTTTTAGATAATAATATATAAAAATAATAAAATTTTAAACTTCTTAGTTCTTCCCCTTATTAAATGACCGAAACACTGTAAGTAATTGATACGACTTACGAATATTTGTGGTTTTTGTATTGACCGCGTTACACGGAGATATAATGCAGTTAGATAGTCATCTATGTGAGCCGGTTCAATTTCACGGCTCCATTGTCGTAAAAAATTAAAGGTTCTTAGTACGTTTTTTTCTAGTTTTTTTTGTGTGTTTATTTGAGTACATTTTTCTCTATTTTACATAGAGCAAAGTTGAGAGGGTTTAGTATGAAGACATTTCTTGTCTGATTTTTGCCTGCTCGAATAAGAAACGTTGTGTGTCGAGCGATGGTATTCAACACCGCGCTTTGGCTTACTAGAGCAAGTTAATAAAAATAACTTGTTCCTTAAGAGGAGAGGCATTGAACCCACAACCACCGTGCTTACAAAATCAAAATAAAGTTTAATCTCTTTTGATCAGTGTATTATTATATTTCCGCAGAATTCTGGAGGCATTACGTGTCGAGTGGTGGAACTCAACACCGCTCTTTGGCTCAAAACCAGAGCAAAGAAATGAAAATAATAAATATTTCGTTTCCAGGAATAGGAGCCAACCTGTGACGTACACAGCTACTTGTTTTTAACCCTGCGCGCTGACAGACCTCAAAATTACATTTATATTATTTAAAGTCAACTAGGACGTTACAAGCACTTTAGTATCTTTAAATTACAAAGAAATATCGGTATTGTAAGTCCCACCGAAAGCTACCATAGGCTCGAAAGCAATTTCTGTTGCGAAAAGCTGGTAAAAACAAGAGTTGCTTTTTTCAAAATGTAATAGTATAGGTACATCACCCACGATCTCTACAAATGATATGATTATAAATAATCAAAATCAAATCAGCTTCACGCTGTATCCCGCACCAATTTCCGCCGAGTTTTGCAGGCATTGCGTGTTGAGTGGCGGAACTCGACGCCGCGTTGCGCTTTGCCTTGACACCAGAGCGAAGAAATAAAAATATAAATGTAAATAAATATTTAATATCCTCGAATGGGGATCGAACCCACAATCAGTCGATTTTACAGTCACACTTTGTGCCCTTGCGGCACGACTGGCCTGGATGAATATTATTACAATATTTTCAAACATAGACAAAAGTTAATTCAATTTCCCAAACCCTCACTAGATTCAAGTAAAGCGGAATGAAATGAGCAGTTGTGCTGAATCCATTTCATCTGTCAAATGAATTGTCTCATCTACACATCACTACGATGATTAACGATTTCTCCGTCCCACCCTCCGTCTGGATCATGATTTAATGGAAATGCGTTAAATTAATTAATTTTTTGACGATTTAGACATGTAATTATGTATGTAGTTTGATGGTTTTGGTTATTAAAGTTGAATTTTTAGGGAATGGTCGTTTTTTCTTTTATTATTCATCTGTATGCGATAGGTAGGCAAAGAGCGGGGACTAGTGTCTACTTGTTGTTGTGGTTTTGTTGATATTATTCGAAATATGTTTATAAGAAAATAACTGCTTTTTATAAAAACAAATAAATGGTACAATTAAATCATGCAGAGATCATTAACTGTATGCTTAAGTTACATGAAGATACTAAATATCCTCTGTTTTATTTATATGTAAGTATGACTCTAAAAGTCATACTTACATATAAATAAAACAGATGTTTCCAAGACGATGTAAGCCAAATAAACTCTTTATATAGCCCACACGGACAAAGCCACGGGTTGAATACTAGTGAGAGATACTAAATGACTATTACTTGTAGTCAGTTTTAATACACATATTTCATTATTTCACTTCGAGACACCAACGTTTTATACTAACTCAGATTATAAACAAACAATATCTTACAATAGAATTGAACTAAAGGAGCAAACTTCTTAGACTTTAGCCCCAACAAAGAAACAGTAGCCTTATTTGCTACACAATAAATAAAGGACGTACATGTATGAGAAATTACTGGGATACCCTTATGAGTCCCATTATTTTAATAGTGTAAATCAAATTATGATTATGCAATTTGAACTTTAACTTTATTGTACTAAAGTTCAAATTAAAATTGACTAATTTTAGTGAAATTTAGCTTTTGTTGGTAATTAAATTTAAGCTTTATTATTATTAAAATAAGGTATAATTTGGTTTGTTTATTACATTATTTCTCGGTTGACCGGCATAAAGACCGCACAGTGTCTCGACGCCTACTGCGACGCTGTTATTACGGAACACTCGAACGCCAAGATATCGACAGGGTGGAATAATTAACCACGTATGATACGAGCATAGAGAAATTGTATATAAAAGTTATATTCAGTTATAGAGGTTTGAACGCTGCGAACTATTTTCATATTCTACATATTTTTTAATTAATATCTTTTCTTTTTAGCTTAACGCTATACGCCGCATATTGCAGGGTAAGTAAAGGCATCTGGGAGTCTAATGTTAAGATACTTTCGTTCCCCACTTTTTGCCAAGTTCTGAGGGCGTATTTAGTGGACCTATATTGGGAATCGAACCCACTATCAATAACACGCGCTTGTACTCCTGCGCCACGACTGGCCTCTAATTTTATACTTGAGAAAATTTTATTTAATTATTCTTAATGTACATATAACAATCTGCAACTATTTTTGCTAGAGATAAAATGTGAAGCTCAATAATAAATACAAACATTTTGAGATTTACCGATATCATTTCACGTTACTTCAGCTTCACGCATGTAGCAGGGTAGACAGAGGGAGCCTGGTGTTAAGACACTCTGCTCGCCACTGTCCGTGGAATTCTGGGGGCATTACATGCTGAGTGGTGGAACTTAAAGCCGCGCTTTTACCGCGATACCAGAGCGAAGTAAATGAAAATATTAATTATTTCATTTCTTCGAGTGGGAATCGAACCCACAATCTGTAGCATTTACAGTAACACGCTCGTAACCCCTTCGTCACGACTGGTCTCAAGATCAACCATTTTATTCGATTATGTATGGTTTTACGCATGATATAATGAGTCGAATAAAAAAATACGATAAAGGCTGTCCTAGCACAGTGAAACTGCCTATTTATGACTATAAACGCAATGGATGTCAGATATTTGTTAAGATAGTAAATATTTCTTTCTTTCTCATATGGATTTGAACCTATTCCTATCGCTTTACGACAGTGCCATCCATCCTATAGGTACAGATATAAAGCTAGATTTATTAAATCAAGTAAAGTAATAAACATTACTGTCCATTAATGCGTAATCCTTTCATTCACGTTTGTCCATTGTACACTGATTCCAGCCTTTGTTGACTTCGCTATGTACTGAGTAGAATGAGATCCTCGAGACCGGTTTACAGTGTATCGGTACGATAGATTGTATGTAGAATTGTAAATAATTAATTTCAAATGTGTTTTGTTGTGAGTGTAGACGCGACGGTTTTAGGGTTTGATTCCCATTCGGAGAAATTAATAGTTTATATCGCAGCGTTGAGTTCCGCCACTCAAGACGCAACGCCTTCAGATTTCTGCGAAAAGTGTGGAATGAAGTGTCTTAACACTAGGCTCTCTCTGCCTTCCCTGATGTGTGCGGAATACATCGTGAAGCTAATTTAATTTATTTGCTCGCTCTGATTAGAAGAGAAAGCGCAGTATTGACTTCTGCCCTCTAATATCTCAAAAAATTGCGGAAAGTGAAGAATGGAGTGTCTTAACACTAGGTGTAGTAACTTCTTCGTGAAGATAAAAAAAATATTTTACATGCCGTACTTTATGTAGAAATTTTATTAATCGGAAATTATTCATAAAATTTACTCTTTTCATCCTTATAATATTACATTTTTTCAGAAATTTTCCTTTAATCATTCAATGTATTTGATATATTTTTTTGTTATTTCAGTAAATGCAGCAATAATTGAAAGTTGGTATGAACAAAGTTATACTTTGTTCTTAAGTCAATGTCACAAACGTAGCGTACACACTGTGAATGTAAATCACACGTTTTTTACTTTCGCGGATTTCTCGTTTTATTTTATTACGCTTCACCTCGTATATACTAAGTAAAAATTATTAAACCTAGTGTATATATAGACATATCTCCGTGGACATAGACATATTCTGTATAAATAAGATTGCGTGTTGAATAGCAGAAACGCCGCACTTTGTCTTTGTGTCCTCAAAACCATAAAATAAGACAATCGGCAAGACAACATGTAAACGCCATACATGTCTTATTCGGATGACTTGCAACTAAATCCCCGTTTCCTGCGGTCAGTGCAAGTCAGCAAAGGGGTACGTTAATTACAATCATACTTAATACCTATTAGTGATCTTTTGTAAATAATATGTCCCATATTAGAACGCTTTATAGTGTGGGGTGAGATAATTGAAGATATACTCGTAAAACTATTTGATCGAGTTATATAAGTATATAAGAAAGGTTATGGTTGTGGGTTCTTATTCAATAGAATTTATGTTTATAGTTGAACATTATATGCTACTATGTATATAAAATGTAACATGACTTTATACTTCTACCATTTGAGGCCATTCGTGGCGCTGGGGCACAAAGTGTGACTGTAAAACCAACTGGTTGTGGGTTCGATTTCTACTCGAGGAGATGAAATATTTATTCAATTGTATATTTCCATTTCTTCGCTCTGGTGTCGAGGCAAAACGCAGCGTTGAATTGTGCCACTCAACACGCAATGTCTCCAGAATTCGGCAGAAAGTGGGGAAGGGAGTGTCTTAACACTAGGTTCCCTTTGCCTACTCTGCTGTGAGCGGGATACAGCGTGAAGCTGATAAATGACTTTATAGTATTACATATACATTATGAAACTCTGCAGTTACTGAGTGACAGACAGACAGTAAACAAAACTACTGGACATAGAAAATTAAAATTTTGGGATTTCAAAATTTGGGAGAAATGAGATTATTTTACGTCTTAAATTGCGATTGAAACAAAATATAAAATCGTTTCCTGGTTAGGAAACGATTTTATATTGCGTCACTTTTTTCTAACATTGTTATAGGCTACACGTAGTATGGGTCAAGTTCTACTTATAATTATTTGAAATATAATATACATTAAAGGAGTATTTGGGTACATTTAAAAATACTTCTTGAAAGCGATCGCTTCAGTTACTCAAATTTCTATAACATCCGTTGCTGTTGTTATTATAATCGGTTTATAATTTTAGATTAAATAAAAAAAATAACTATAACGTGAGTAACTAAAGAACATTGACTTTTAGCCGCGGCTTTGCTGCACACATTTTATGTATGCTAGGTATTTATAGTCAGTTACACTAAAGCAGTAAACATTATATAATATAATCTTTTTAGTTAGGATTTAAGTGCTTGGAAATTTTGCTTCCTGAAATAATAAGTTATGGGATTTATGCTTATACACTTTTCTATGCAAATATAGAACGACGGCACTAAGAAATAAATAATTAGAATAGAGTAATTTTATTGTTAAGAATTAGCCAGCTTCTGAATAAAAGTTCAACTGAAACTTCGAAAATGAGCATGTTAATATTTGAGGTTGCAGGTTCGATCTCTTTTCTCGTTGTAATACGACTACGCAAAAAAATGAAGCACAGGGCGTCTTGCCTCTATGATGTACTTTTAGCCCATCCTGATCCATTCCTGGAATACATACTTCCCATGACGTAGGCTTTTCTTTATCCAAAATTAAGAAAAAAATGTTATTATATTCAATATCTTAATACTAAACTAACACAATTAAAACCAATTTTAAATTTTCACAAATAAATTTTCCCTTATAGACCAAATTGCCTTCACCAACGGCAAGCAACAAGTCAGACCAAGGATATAATGTCTGAAATGCAATAGAACAATAAATGAACACAAGCGACACCGCACTGCAACTTAGTGCAAATCTGCACTGCACTGCAACAATTAAAGTGCAAGGTTCGGACCAACTCGATTAGCGTCCGAGACCGCGTTAAAAAGTAATTTGAGTGGACTTCCTTAACTTAGTTAGTTTGTTAGCTATTTATTTATGGCTGAGTATTTTTTTTTATTTAGTTTAAGTCTATTTCCTGTAGCTAAAGTAGAGTACGTTGAAAGAAAGTAGTGTCGAAATATTATGTTTTTTGTATGTTATACAGTAGCGGAGCTGAACGCCGTGATATTATAATAATTTTTATTTTCATTTACGGTGTTTATTTGCTCCTGTTGACAGAATAATGTTGAGTGATAAAACACCTTTTACATGTTTCAATTTTCAATCATTAACTTAACACCAGTTGTGGCGCAACCGCACAACATTTGACTGTTGACGCAACAGTTGCAGATTCTATTCCTACTCGGGGTAATAAATTTTATCTTTATTCTCGCTGTGGTAACTAAATAAAGCACAGCATTGAGTTTCGCTCAAACTCAACACTCAATGTCTCTCTCTCTATAGTTTCGCGCTGTGTGGGGAACAGAGTGTCATAACACTAGATTCTTGCCCCTGCTATATATTAGATATAGCAAGATAGGAATAAAAAAATATTCCATTATCAAAATTGAACCTATAACGAATATAAGCAATGTATTGACCAAATTTCAAAATGGCTTAACATCGTATTTCGAAAGCAACTTTTCAATAAAATATCTATGAGATGGCATTTCTTAAAGCGATAATATTGGTCTTTAAATGAAAAATGAAACCAATATTTGCCCTGTACGTTATATTGCATTATAAATTCGAAATATTACATACATTTGTAAACTATAAGTTTGAAATCAATGGAAATACGAATGTAGGTACTTTCGTAATAAACTGTTAGTTCTTGATATCTTATCTTAGAAGTTACTTATTAAGGATTATAATTTACATTTTGTGTAAGTGACTTTAATAAATATATATGTATTTATAAGATAAATTTACTCATTTATAAAATAAATATTATAAAGACGCCACGCATTTTATCTTTAAGTGGGGGGAGTGGAGGAGGATAAGGCTAAGTGATTGTAGGATATACTATTCCCTTATTCTCACTAATTTTTGAGAATACGAGTGTAACAAGATATTTAGTAATGTACTACAACGTGTATTTCTTAAAATAGTATTCATGAAATTACTTTAATTTTAAGTTTTAAATTATGAAATTACTTTCATTTTAAGCCTCAAGATACTCCGTTTTTCTTCTTTTTACTTAATTCATTGCCCCGACAGGGAGTCCAACCCATAATGATCGCGTTTAAAGTCAAACCTGTTTGACTGCGCCACTTCGGCCTCAAAATATACAATAAATAACGTACAATTATATTTAATTTTATAAAATGTTATGATATCTACTCTATCTCGTACATATGTAGCTACATGGTATGCTATCCAAATTTAGCACAAGGCTATCACACCTTCACTTCGCTCTTCCGGTGACAACTTTTGCATTTGAAACTTCCTTTTTCTATAATAATTTAGAAATTTTTATGATTTTTAGGCTTACTACCTCGTCTAAGAGACAGCGTCTAACTGACATAAAGGAAGTCGTCCTTTTTTTCAGCTTTACGCTGTATCCCGCATATAACAGGGTGGGCAAGCAGAGGTAACTTAGTGTTAAGACATTTCGTTGCCTACTTACCGTCTAATTCACTATTACCTGCCCACATTCGCCCTTTACCTCCTTACCAGAGCAAAAAAAGAAGAAAAAATATTAAATATTTCACGAACTGTCGCGTTTATAGTCACACGCTTGGTCTCCTGCCTCACGACAGACCCTAAATTCATTAATAAGTCCCTATAACTATGTATAAGAATATCTTTAAAAAATATATAAATATGTATCTATCTCTATTCTCTACGAGAATTAAATCTTAGACTACCGTAAAGTCAGTCAAGTCTATGTATTACATATTCATCACCTACAAAGCAAAAAATAAAATTCGCCCAAAAATAAAAGTTTCAAAGTAAAATATTCACTTGAAGTCGATATTTGGGTTAAATATTGTAAAAAAATTCAGCGAATATCTCACGGAAAACGCTTTCATTCAAAATATAACCTACAATGGCCATAGTGTCTAAAAAGTGTCGGTATATACTGAATGCTCTTGACGAGAAATTCTGCATTCTGTTTCAGACAAAAAAAGATAAAGGGAAAAAGAGAACTGGCCGTTGTGGCACAACAGCACAGTGTCCGAATATAAACGAGATGGTTGTGGGTCACAGTCTGACTTGGGAGAATGAACTATTTTTATATACGGGGTACTGTACCTGGGCCGTAGTTTTCTAGATAACTAAATGTAGTGACATTCGAAGTGACCACGTGGGCGAAGCCGAACGTAAACGATAGTATTTTACATAGGAAAATTTTATGAACCACTATCTTCAAAAATGTACGACATCAATTGAAACTGACTTAAAATAATTCAGGAGTCGCCACATGTAGTGCGTAAATGGAACATACATATGGGGCATTGTTATGGAAAGAGCATGTTGAATTATTCCTACAATATTTCGCACGCTCTAATATTTTCGTAATAATCTTAAATTTTGACTGGGGGTATAAATTATGTACACCTCATGTAGGGTACAGCTTGACTCATTTGATCGCATACATGGTAGAGCCGTTGGGGACCCAATGGTCTGTGATAGGCTTGGCACTTTGGCTTTGCATAGAGACGTCTGCTTGCTGTGCGTTCTCTTTCGCATTTATCATGTTGAATGTTCTGAAGAACTGTTTGACCTGTTATCTGTCACCGAATTCTCTAACAGCACAGTACGTCACAAACTTAAATGCCATTCACATCATCTGGATATACAGCACTCCACTACTGTTCGATTTCGTAGGAACGTCCTTCCACTTGCCATGCAACTGTGGAATGATTTACCGGTGGCAATGTTTCCAGGTCGATACGACATGGGTACCTTGAAAAAGCGCGTTTATATCCACCTCAAGGGTCGGCAACGCACCTATAGCTCCTCTGGTGTTGCACGGGTTCGTAGCCGGCGGTGATCACTTACCATCAGGTGACCCGTACGCTGGTTTGTCTTTTTATATAAAGAAATGCTGTGTTGAATTCCCCATTCCGTATTAGTAAAGAATTTCGAAAAGCAAAAAGTCATAAATCCTGTTATATCTTGATGATAAAGCTAAAATCGGTAAAAAAAAATTAAAACATGCCTACATAAAACAATTTCTTCTAAACACCTGATTCGACAGCACAAATTTACATAATAACCCCCAAAAACACGCTTAAACAAAAACAAAATACATACAATACTACAGAAACTAGACAGTGAGCCCGCGAGCGACAAAATAAATGAAAAAAAAAAATTATACAAACATTTTCAGGGACGTTCAATTTGCATTTTAATGGAGATCCACGCGTACGTAACAAGTTTCACTAATAGGCGTGAAATGAGAGGCGAAGTGTCGCTCTGATCACAGAAGATATTGCAACTAGTCTCTGCTACTCTAGAGTAGTCTTGTGGTGGTTTGGGATTCGATAATATAGATGTAATGTAAAGTGATAAATGTTTTGTTTGTTTTGTTTCTAATTTTAATTTTTCTAGCTTCACACTATGTTTTGCATTTTGGGAACCTAGTGCTATTTTTTTTCACTTCTTCTTTTCACGGCGTTTTTTTTATATATTTTGTAAATAAATATTACAGACACGTGATCCATTTTTTTTATAATTTTTACATAATTATCAGTTTTATAGACATTTTATATTTATCTGCTACTTAAACTAGGCTTATAACTAGAGACAATTATTTAGATATTAATTTCTTAAGAGAAGAGTGCAGATATTTACAGTAATCGTGTTTACAGTAAGACACTTTGCCATCGCCTCGACAGCCTCAACTATCTTTTGTTTAAATTTATAGATATGTAATAAATATAGCAATATAAAAGTAAATAGTTTGTTCTACACTAAATAGAGAAAAATATTTTAAGAAACATATGAAAATTTCATCGTGTCGGAACTCCAACCCTACGCCGTTTGGAAACCGTGTAAGCTACGATCACTGCACCATACGTTTTCATCAAGCTACGCTAAAATTCTTATACACTTTATAGGAAGGAATAATCTCTGTAGGAAGGTTCTTCACAAATTTCTTCTTTCCGAATGTAATCGGTAAAACTGAGCAAAAAACTAAAATCACCAGTAAGCCAACAAAATACGCTGGAAATAATATATAAAAAAACATCAGGACTTACTCCCACTGCCTTCTAAGAATTTTATATAATAAAATATTAATAAACATTCGCTAACAGATTCCAGATTGAAAATAAACGATACAGGAAGGAGTATACTTACAGCGAGGCTAATTGGACTTTGTATTGAAATAGGCCGTAAAATGTTTGAATTCGAATGATCTTTTGTATTCAGAGTAAATAGAAAAATATTAATAATACGAGTATAAATATTTTGATATTCTATTATAAATTATATAAGAAACGCCTTTATAGGGAAATAGAAACGACACTTATTCTGTGAGTTTAAAATTGGATGAATTCTTTGTTCAAATATATGAACAAAAAATGAATAAAAGAGTGCTGAGTAGCGTAAGTTATTTGTTAAAATTATAGAAATATCGATATTGTGATGAATTATTAATGCTTTGGTAAGAGGTAAGGCGCGCTGTTGAGTTAAGATATTTAACACACACACCTCGGAATTTGGCTGTTGTATGCAAGATATAATGTGAATCAAAACAACATACTCAATTAATATCAGCGAAAAAAACTCGGTCAAGTGCGAGTCGAAATTGCCCACCGAGGGTTCCGTAGCAAATTCAGAACTGTACAACTTATAATAGTTAACAATCTTAAGTTTGCAGGTGTATACACTTATTTTGTGTCCTAGTTATTAGTAGCTTGTATTCGTATATATGTATAATTTATTTTCGTTATTTCAACCAAAACCGTTAGGTAATGAAAAAACCGTATTGTAAAAATCCATACGCGACGAATTTTATACAAAATACAGCAATACGGGGAAATGAAAATAAAACTACATCAATATCAAATACCAAAATACTATACAAGTATAAACATACGCTTATATAATATAATCACTAACCAGATATAAATAGCTTACCCGCCCACAAGTATTCACGTGTGGCCAACGACTGCACTTAAATGCTTACGATTTATTACTCGCAATCACAACACCCTGTATATATAGTTGGCGAATGCATAACAAAAGAGTATCTGCGATATGGCGCCTGCGCATTCTTATTTTTTTATGTTTTATAATAAAACTTTGTTTATGAAATCAGAATCTGGCTCGAAGGACCAAAATGCCATTTTAAAACAAATTTCAGCGATGTTACAAAGAAATTTATATTTAGACATTATATTCAAGTCTCGAATGATTCACTTCCTTTATGCATTTAAGTAGCAACGTAAAATAATATATAACAACAAGGATTTCCTATACATTTACATTACAAAGGGCCCGTTGAGTATTACTCCCTTATAAAGTTTTTACGACTCACATTTGACAGAGAGCAGATGTTTAAAACAAATACGCCATCAAAGTGGGAGGACAATAACCAACTGACTGTAGGTGATTCTTTCACTAAAAAGCACTTGAGATCTATAAATATTTGGACAAGTAATTTTATAATTTGATGTGGTTATTCCCAAGGTGATATGATGAGAGGCCGACGAGGTATTTGGGGTTTGGATTTTCAGCCGAGGAAATGGAAACAGAGACTAAAGTTTACATTAGGTTCTCTATGTCTGTCTCACTATGCAGTTTAACAATATATTTATCTCCCAAAAAAAAAGAGGAATAAACTATAAAAATAAAATTATATTTGGAAAGGATCATTCTAATTTACTAAAACAGATTACTATAGAAATAAAAAAATCATCTCGAATTGAAACGAGAATATTTTAAAACGCTAGTGGTATTTAAAGAATACTTAAATCTTCAGTCGTTTCTACGGTTGTATATTTAGAAAGGAACAAAGATTTTATTTTTATCTTATGAATAGATGAAGCTTGAGTGTGATTTAAGCTGCTTGCTTTAGAATAACATGAAATAGATAATAAATTTGTCATAAATAAATGACATTAAAAATATGCAAACATATATTTTTTTAAATGAGCAACAAGAGGTGACTTCGATCAACAATCATTTTTGTTTTCTCATTATACTAACAAGAAAATACTAAATTGAGCTCCGACATCGATTTCGTCATCATGTATTTTCACATCGTATCCCGCACATAGCAGGATAGGCAGAGGGAATTTGGGCACTTAGTGTTAAATAATTCCAAGTTTCATTAACACATTTTAGTTTCCTAATTTCTTCTGCGGATACATTAAGTGTTGATTGACGGAATTCAACGCCGCGCTTGGATTTTTTACAAATATAAAATATTTTATTTTCTCGAGTGGAAATCGAAATCCACACCCTATCATGTTCACAGTCGATAACTCGTAAAATGTTAGTGACGTGATAGCACGTTATGTTACATCAGTTCTGTTACTGCCCTATTTTCGAGAAATTGCGTATTGAACGGGGTAATACAACACCGCGCTTTGTCTTGTTACCAGAGTGAGGAAAATGAAGTTATTCATTCCCTCAAGAAGAAACTGAACGTACAACTGTTGTGTTTACAGTAAAACGCTGTTTTACCACGACTGCCATAAATCTTTAAACATAACAATATATTTCCGTAACATGAACTTGATATTCTTAAAAAAATCAACAGGGACAATTTAAAAAAGTAAAGGTACCTAAGTAAAAAAAGTCTATTTTTATCTCTAAAATATATTTTGATCATCTTAAATTTGATATAGAATCTGTAAAAATATAAATTGTTTAAAGATTTTTCGCTAAAGTAATAGCAGTATGAATCAGTAAGGCCGAATGGATAAATAGATTTTTTTGTTTACATTTCCCTGTGTTAACCACATGTTAGTTTACAAGTGAAATAGTCTAAGAGACAGTCTCTTCTTTGTAATATGTTTATTATTTACCAAGGTTCCTATATTTTATGATTTTTATTCACTTATTACAATTTTAAAAAATCCTTTGACTCACAAAATGAACTAAATAAGCAAGAAAAAGCAGGAAAAATTGTAATTTTTCACAAAGACTTTATTTTATTAAGTCTTATTTAATCTTATAGGTATCAACATTCGATTGACAACCATTTTATGTTTTGAGCAACTTTTTTATAAATATATATTCATTCAATATTATATTAGAAAACTCACAAAACATTTTAAAATCAAAATTATACTTCCTTTTATAAATACGGAAGTGATTTAAATATTGACTATATTTGAAGTACTATATCTTATTACTGACAGCGCTTGGACTACTCGAGTTTCTCTATTGACTCATATGGTGAAGGTCACGGAATTAGTTCTCAGAATAACTAAAACAAATCTGAGATCTTCAGTTTATAGCTTTTTTACCATTCAGTGCGGTTTTATGTGTATTTTAAAGTAATTATCATTTTAATACACGCGTATATTATAAGCATAATATAGTAGTCCATTTTGTTAATGTTGGAGATACCTTTGAGGCTGTCTTGGATCAATGGGATAGCCTTTGCATAACCACTATAGCAAGTTCTAACATCAAGTTAAAACAAAGGAACGGGACGGAACGGAGCGTTGAGGAACTTTTATTGAGGAAGGCTGCACTTTTCCTTCCAATACTACACTATATTTCCTCACGTAAATCATTTTAACGTACCTACAGAACCTGCAGCCAGAGCTACCTCGGGTACTTAGAAAGGTTAATGTATCACAACACTTACATATATCCATTGGACCACACCGCCGAAATCATAGGAATAAATAGAGTATTTTAACACTGTAAAAACGATTTAAATGATTTCCTTCTATATAACACAATGTGTAAAGACAAATTCAACTTAAAATTTAACGTTACAGAAATCGTAAAAGACAACAATATTGTATTTCACTATTTATTCTGTTCACATTACAATGTAAGGTAGACGCTGTCAAAGTAAGGGTCGGACACAATAATATTTTGTGTACATTATTTATTATGAAATGAATACTTTACGAAAAAGTATAAAAATGAATATACCATGCAAGCATATAGTTTAACAATATAGTTTAATTAAACAATAACAATATAGTTTTTTTATTTTTTTATTTTAAGCCTTCCGTTATATTCTAGAAAAAAGGTTACCTATGACATTGAAAGGTACATCTTTATACTATAGTCCAACAACACAGCGCCTGACTGTAAACGATTGTTTTGGGATCTATTCCCACTTTGAACCTGGAGAACGGATTGTTTTAACATTAGTTTCTATCTATATTTAGCTTTGCTATCCCATTTGAAATTTTGGTTATATGTACTGCAAAAAAAATCCTCAAAACAAAAAAAAGTAACTAATTATATACTACAAGACCTTTCTTTAATATCCCCTGCTGTAAGCGATACTTGTCAAATCGTTTGAGAGAGAGGCGGTTAGTGAGACACCCATCATGTTAGATTACAGTCCCAAAACGTAACTCTAAACCGTCCACTGTACAGTGCGAATATATCTTATTTAATAAATTCTAACACATGTCAAGTATATTTGATATGACTGGTTTTACAGATATTTTGATTTTTATAATAAAAGAAGCGATGAATATAGGTTCGATTTTTGTAGGAGAAATGAACTATTTTCATTTTCCCGCTCTGATAGACATAGGGCGGCGTTAAGTTTCATTTAACATACTACATCTTGAATATACTTCATTTTTTTATAATCACATTTTAACCGACTTCGAAAAGGAGGACTGCATTAATTCGGCTGTAAGTATGTTTAGTTATTGCTTATACTGCGTTCTTTACATATTGTTCATTAAAGAAAATAATTTTGTTTATTAATAGATACCATTGTAAGAGTAACTCCAGTAGCTAAAGCGAATACCCTAAAATCATAATATAAGAAATGTAATCAATGAAAAATGTATATCCGTCGTTTGATTTGTTCGCCGGATGATAATATAAAATGCATCTGCCACATCATAAGTATTTTTGGACAAAAAATTGGGTTGCCGTCCGCTTCCGTGGCGGCCATTAGATGATTTAAAATAATTTTAAGATAGATTACACCTACTATTTACTATGTATGTATATGTAGTATGTAGTGCTCATTTGCTTAGTAATCTTAGAGATTTAATTCTTTATTATACTCTTTTAGCTACACGGTTTATCCCGCCTAATTGCGGCGTGAACAGAGGGAATTTGAGGGAATTGTTGACACTTCGATTTTTCCATAACCGCCCGATTTTCGAGATATGATTCGAGGAATTATAGTAAATGCTTTTTAGAAAACGTATAAAAATTTTATCATTTGAACCCGTGCCTCTTGGAAACCGTCCAAGCGCTCTGACTGCTAAGCCATACTTTCTCATCAAGCTACGTTTTTATACGTTTCCTAAACATTTAAAAAAATATATATTGAATAAATAGCATTTTCTCTTGCCAAATGATAACTCTTAGTATTTATCTTTGGGTAGCGGAAATTTGTAAAAATCTCCCTACAGAGATGCTAACAACAAGCGTGTAAGGATTTTGACGTAGCTTGTGCGGTTTCCAAGAGATGTGGGTTCAAATCCCGCCGTTCAGCCAATTTTTTAGCGTCATTATGTGCTTAGTGACGGAACTCAACACTGCGCTTTTCTTTATTTCAGTCCTCCAAGCGGGACTCGAACCCACAACCTGTCGGATTTACAGTCACATACTAGTGCCCGCCCTTGCGCTACGACTCGCCTCATGTATATTATAATATTAAAATACTTAATTTAATAAGCAAAACACCATAAAAAAAGCTTTAAAATTCATTTTAAAACACGAAAACATATCATCAGCCATAAAAGCCACTGTAGAACATAAATCGCCAGTTTATTTACTTAGACTAAACTCAATAAAATGATTTGATAACCCAGCGTGAGGACGCCCGGGCTTCATAAATAATATTTGCAAAGTGTTCTGACATTTGTTAGAAATGTAAGTCGTATTTCTTAGGTTTTCATCATCTGGACCAGTAGTCGTCATAGATTTTTCTTTTAAGCCAAAGGATATCCGTTCGATAACAATAATTCGTATACATAAATCTATAGTTATATCATAAAGCGGTGTTGAATTCCGCAACTCAACACGCAATACCTCGGTGAAACGTGGGTACTGAAAGTATCCTAATGGGAACGGAGTGTTTTAACTTGGTTCCAAGATTTCCTCTGCCTAATATGCTGTGGTTATGATACAGGTTGGCCTCAAGTTAGGAGAATAATAGTAATAATAATTAATGTCTCAGAGGCCAGGCGCAGGGGCACAAAGTGTGACTGTAAAACCGACTGGTTGTGGGTTCGATCCCCACTCGAGGAGATTAAATAACTTAAATTTATTTTTCCATTTCTTCGTTCTGGTCTCGAGGCAAACCGCGGCGTTGAGTTCTGCCACTCAACACGCAATGCCTCCAAAATTCGACAGAAAATAGGGAACGGAGTGAGTGTGTCTTAACACTAGGTTCCCTCTGCTTACCCTGCTGTGTGTGGGATTAATATCTCAAAGAGTTATGAAAACTAGAAGAAAATACATGAAATATATATAAATTAATAGGTTCTTATTTTTTTTTATTATATTACGTGAAGTCGTTATATTGTCACAATATAAGAAACCTATGATAACACCACATCGTAAAACGTGGCGTGAGTGTGAACCCTGTGATTTATGTGAGATATTCTTAATCTTATTAAATCGAATTCACACTTGTAGGTTGCGATTCACACGTTTTTTATTACTTCTTTGAAAATTTATGACATTTTGAAGGAAAGGTCAACTTTTTTTATTAGTTTTAATTAATATGATTATTAGATATAATTTATGTATATTTTAATTTAGTTTTTCGCTATAACCACTGCTTGTCTATCTTCTTATATGCGAGATATAACGTGAAGCAAATACCAAATATTATTATAATAATATTATTAATAACAAATATTAATCCTTGATAAACATACAAAACTACATAATTTAAATTACAACAATAAATTAACCCATATCTATGTATGGAACAAGCAAAAATATTATTTGAAATCGAACCCACATCCATCGCACGTCTAGGCAAGGCTAGACTATCCAACGTCACGTTGGCGTCTAAATTGTAAAATAAATGATCTCAAAAACTTTCACAGGCCGTTGTATATCAAAGGAGAACACAATGGTAGCCAAAATTATTCGTATTCGAACGCTCCGATAATATTCGCGAGGCTGCATTGCGGACTTGTTACGACGAGGTGAGTTTTAACCGTTTTTAAAATAAGGTTACCTAGTTAATTTTTTTTATGGACCCCACAGTTTACTCGTTTAAAGCTTATTTTGCTTCAACTTTTAAAAGCTCGTTTTTTATTTTTTTATTTTTTCCTATTGAACGTGGTTACAGCCTTATTAAGCTATTAAGAGATGCCTGGGGATTTTCTGTGGAGATATTTACGTTTGTATTGCATTCATGTTTAAAATTATATTATAATTCAAATTTTAATATCATTTTAAAACATCTATATTTGTGTATAAAATTCTTTCGTTACTGACTGATATACAATGCATGTATAGACAAACCTACTTAACTTAGAAACTTAAATTTGGTTTGTAATATCTAATTTTCTTTTCCCACTCCGAAAATATATTTTTAAATAATTTTAAAACTAATTAAACTTTTAAAATAACAACATTTAAACTAAACAGTTAACTTTTAACCGTAACTCAGTTACAAATAAAAAGCTTTAGAGTATTGTTTCGATAATTAAATTAAATTGTATCTTTCACGCCCAATTACGTAACTTTCATGTCAAGCTCCTTTCACACGTTATAAATATAAGAGCTTATACTATAACTATACATAAAAAGTTTGTAGTCCACCGACAAGAGTGAATGAGATTTTAATAAAGTGTAGGTATCGCATAATATTCCTATGAATAAAAACAATTATGTGCTTTAAGATTACAAAAATCACAATTATCATTAAATTATAAGTAATAAATACTCCGAGGCCGTAGTGGTGCAGCAGCTCAGTATATAACTGTAAACTCAACGTTTGTCGCTTTGATTTCCACTCTGGTGAATAAATTATTTTTTTCCGCTTCGCGTACCAAAACACAACGAAGCGTTGATTTCCGTCACTCAATAAAAATTGGAAAACTGGGTGAAAATTCAGAAACAGACTGTTATGACACTCAGGTTCACTTTTGCCCTGCTATGCAAGAAGAAGGGATGTTTTAAATAAAATTATGGTACAAAAAATGTAGTAAACTACGATAAAAGTAGAAAATAGAGGCTAGTCGTGGCGTAGGGGAACAAGCGTGTGACTGCAAATCGACAGGTTGTGTGTGGGATTCCCACTCGAAGAAATTACAAAGCTATTTAATATTTTCATTTCCTTGTTGAGTTCCTCCACTCAACACGCAATGCCTCTATAAATTCTGGAAGAGGCGGAAACTGGGGAGTGTCTCAGTACTAGGTTCTCTTGATCTATTCTACTATGTACAGGATACAGCGACAATTACAAAAAAAAGTTGCTAAGTAATTCTATTTTAGCATAAAATTAATTCAACAATAATATTATAGCTTAGCTTATCTTTCAGTGGTCTCATATAAAATGTTATCATATAAATGTGATATTAAACCAAAAGTGATCTAGGAAAGGAAGTCATTTATTCCATAGTGTTTCTTCTCTTTTTATCTCCATTGAAGTGATAGAGATAGACACACTTGAGTAATGAGCACGTTATAGTTAATTAGCATTAAAGTGTTAAGGAACAGTTACTAGTCCGATTTAATTCATTCATGTTAATTTTTTTATTAGTAATGACAAGTTGGGATTGTAAAACATATAAGTACCTATAAACCTAATAAGTTCTTTGATTTTCACGATTATTACACATTTTAAATTAAACTATTTTAACTGGATTAATCGCGTATATTTAAGATTAGGTATACATTTTGGAAACCCGACGACGTTTCGAACACCTTGCAGTAGTCCGTGGTCACGGGTAGACTGAGGTGGCCTTCGTCTGTCAGTTGCCAAAATTATCGCGTTTTCGATTACGATTTCTTAATTGCCTTGCGTACTGCCCTGGATTCCTGCAGAATGGGCTGATACTATCTTGCCCTCTGGTATGGTGGGCTTGAGACTTCATTTGATTTTACGGGTATTCACAGTTAAATGCAATGCTGCTCCGCCACCAATAACCTTAGAAAAAATCTTATTTTATTCAAAATATTTACATTCCTTTACTTTATATTTGTATAGAACAGTGTATATGTGTAATAGAAGACTCCGTTGGGATCAAAGTTCGGATGTAAGCTTCAAGTCGAAAGTCAAACTATTTTTTGTTGAATTATCGACAATTTATTGCAGTTAAAAGTTTATAGTGTGTAATTTAACGCTGGAAAAAATATATTTTATTTATTATGAAAATATTTATATATTTTTATGTGACAATATTTGAGTTCAGTTGCGGCGCAGAACACAAGCTTGGACTGCAAACGCGACAGGTTGTGAGTTCGATTCCCACTCGAGAAAATAAAAGTGTAATATTTTAATTTCTTCGCACTGGTACTAGTAGGCAAAGCGCGGCGTTGAACTTCGCCACTCAACACACAATGCCTCTAGAATTTGACGTAAAGTGGTGATCGTAAGTGGCTTAATGGAAACGAAATATCTCAACATAAGCTTACGCTGTATCACGCACATAACAGGAAGAAAACCTAGTGCAAGACACTCCGTTCCCATTAATACACTTCCTTTCCCCACTTTCCGCCGAAGAATTCAAAACTAACCTTCGACAACTGATATATAGTGTTTTAAATTAAACGTAACAGTGATATATCACAACGTTCTTTATCTCCAATCTTATCTCCAACATAACCATATCCGCGCGTGACGAAAAAAAAACAAGGTGTTAATGAAGCAATTGTTATAAAAAAGCGGCTATTAAGTAAATCATCCATTGAAATATCGGAAAGATACTATCGAAGTGTATAATCGTCAAAAATAACACTAAAAGTTAACGGAATAGGGCCGTATGTTTTTTTTAATAGCACCCACGCATCAATTTACGAATGGGCCGATTCGAGTCACATAATTAAATAACAAAAAGGTTTAAAACAAAAAGGGCTTCGAGGTCAGTTGTGGCGCAGGGGCGTTGGTGTGTGACTGTTAACGCGACAGGTTGTGGGTTCAATTAACACTCGAGGAAGTTAAATATTTAATATTTTCATTCTTTCGCTCTGGTTAATAACGCCATCGCGTGGCCTCCAGAATTCGGTGAAAATTAGGGAACGGGAAGTGTCTTAACACTACGTTCCTACTACAAAAAACAACCGAGCCTAACTGGGGTTTACCTATGCTATTGAATACGATGTGAAACTTAAAAAAGACGTACACAAAACAAAAGCTCTAGAAAAACAAAACCAAAAAACCATTGATTTATAGTTTTTGTTCGGTGTGCGTGTCATTTTAAGTGTGTGAGAGCTTACAAGAAATTGTAATCATTTAATTATCTTGTATTTATAGTGTAAGTGTAACTTCGACGTGGATTGGTCGTTTAATTGTTATTAATTAAGATTTAACTCCAATTAACTTAATTGTTAACACTTGACGTTCAATTAAAATTGCTGTCATATGTTCAAAGATTTTTTTTATCTTTTTAATATCTCCCGCGGTGGTTTGTAGGTAAGTATCTTAGACTAACTTTTATTAGCGGCTCGTGTGTTCAAATTGGAGTATCTGAGAGTTGTATTTGATTCCCTCTTGTGGATTTAACGTATTTAATATTTTAACTTCCTCGTGCTGGTAACAAGGCAAACGCCACTCAAAGCCAGAATTCGGCGGCAAGTGGGGAACGGAAGCGTCTTGCTGGGAACGGACTACCTTAACTCTAGGCTCCCAGGTTCTCTTTACCTACCCTGCTTAGTGAGAGTTACAGAGGAAATTTAAATAAATATATTGCATTACAACAAATACTCATTTAAAATAATTTAAACTATCTACCGTATAATGTTAAATTCGCAAGCAATGCAAGCATGTCAACTATAGATGTGGACTGATCAATAAGTCTATATTGCACCAGTGGATTTTATTAGTATTTTATAAGTTTAAGCGCTTCTACCTACTATTATTTCGATAACGCAGGGATAGACAAATAAACCTATCGTTAATCTATTTTCTTCTCTATCTTACGTTTAAATTTTAAATATTTTTTACATTGTGTTTTGAGTAGCAGAAATCAACGCTTTGTCTTCCCAAGTGGGATTCAAACCCACAACCTTATGGTGCATCTGCGCAGTCAAAAGCTGTGGTGCAGCACGACGGTGACCAAACCAATGTTAACAATGTAGTTCATAGTTCGGATGTGCGTGTCACCGTCCAGTACTACAGTGCAGCAGAATTGTTTTTCAAGCCGGTGGTACCTTTATATTTATTTCAACATTCAAAATTGTACTTGTAAAAGTCTAATTGAATAAAGAATATTTTTAAGAGGCCAGTCGTGGCGCAGGGGCACAAAGTGTGCCTGTAAATCGACTGGTCGTGGGTTCGATCCACAGATGAAATATTTATTTACATTTATATTTTCATTTCCTGGCTCTGGTGTCGAGGGGAAAGCGCGTCGTTGAGTTCCGCCACTCAACACGCAATGTCTCCAGAAATTGGCGGAAATTCGGGAACGGAGTGTCTTAAGACTAGGTTACCTCTACCTACCCTGCTGTGTGCGGGATACAGCGTGAAGCTGAAAAAAACAATCTATTAAATTAAATTTATCTATTAAATTGGGAAAAAAAAGAAAGCAAAAAAACATCTTTAGGTTCTAATGGAAGGTAAGTAACGAGTAAAGCTAACTTAATAATCACAAAAACAAATATCTCACCGCTCGATTCCATAACTTAGCCCATACATCATCATTTCTATAGTCACTGATACCCTATACCGCAAAACATAAACGTCCAGCACCTACCTACCTCCGTAAAGTACATAAAATTTAATATAACCTACCTCAGCGGTAGCACCAACGCTAAATCCAACTGATCACATTAATAGTTTTATTCGATATTCGCTTTAAAGCAAACACACTGCACAAACACTGCGCCCGGTTATTACTTAATTATTTAACATTTAATATTGGAAAATCAGGCATACTGTAAAGAGTATAACACTTTTAATATTTTATGAACTTTTTATATGAAAGTGGGTTAATTGAAGCCTTTATTCTTCAGTTTACGTGGATATCGTTGGAATTTTGGAGTGACTGCCGCTTGTGTGTATAAATGTACGTATGTGTATGTAATGTAAGTATTTTTAAGCTTCATGCTTTATATAGGGTAGGCTGAGGGAACCTGGGAACCTAGTTTTAAGATACTTTCGTTTATTATCTAGAGACCCTCTCAATGCGTTACGACTGTATTTAAAATATGAAATAAATTATCACAAGGTTTACCCAGAAGGTATCTAGTGTTGATATATTTTTTCCCCATTTTCACATTTTCAAGACATTGCATATTGAGTGGTGAAACTCAACGTCACTCTTTGTCTTGTTACAGCGAGGATATGAAAATATTTATTTTCCCTGAGAACCGAACCCACAACCGCCACGTTTTCGACCTGTAGTATATACTCGTATTCTTATATCGGTGAGTCTTTCCTTAAAGTCTTTTACAAATATAAATTACAATTTTAGCAATATCTCATTTTATTATACTACATTATATTATATAGTATTGCTATCTTTTATCGAGAAATTTGAAAGCCTTTGAAATTTTAAATCAGCAAAGTAATGGTCCTGACAATTTAGAAATTGAGTAAATTTATCATTTCGTTTACAGATTCAAAAGATACCGGTCTGGTTCCATGGGAATTCAGTTGTAATTTGCTATAATTATATATTATTTTATGTGTATAATTGATATTTCCTAATTTTTTTAAATAAATTGAATATTCATGTTCAAATACATGAAGTTCGTGGACTCAATTTTTCTTATATTTATACAACTTAAAGAATACAGGAAGGCCAGTGGCGCAGCGGGGTAGCGTCTGCATTAGCACTAGTAACATAAAGGATTCGGTTAGTGAGCGGACAACAAAATGTCTTGACATTAAGTTATCTCTGCTCGCTCTGATGTATTACAAGGGAGAAGTAGAAAAATAAAATAGCAATAAAAGAACTTACCATAATATATAATCATCACAATATTATAATTGGGAAAGATTTTAAGGATGGATGTATTTCACGTAAAACTACTGAACGGACTTAGATGAAACTGCTACAATAATATAACTTAAGCATATTTCAGAATAGCACATAATCAATTTATGTAAAGATTTTATATAATTTGGTTAAAATAAAAAAAAAATATGCGTTAATTATAATGCGTTTGGGTCGCTAGTATTCCATAATTATGAAAACAAAAAAAAAATTGACAATACAAAAGTCACTAATCAGTTCCTTCAATAAATAAAGAAGGTTTTTTAAAAAGAAAAAAACTATTATCCTCCATCCCACAAGATAAAATTGAATGGAACAGCAGGAGGTTGTAAAAAACGTCACAGTAGCCCGATGTTTACACTATGATTGTATAAGAAAATAAAAAAAGATGAGATACAATACTTAATAAGAAAGGAAACCATTGTGGCCCAATTGTGAAGTATTTGATGAGACAGAGAGGGTACTGGGTTCGATTATTACTAGTAGCAATAATACTTAAAATATTTTAAAATGCAGTGGAAACTGGGCTTTGGAAATTTGGCATATACGTTTCTTGAGGAATTTAGGCAAGCATTAAAGCCCGGTTTCCTACGAGAGGAGAAGACTATTAAGGAGTACGTTGAACTCGCAAGAGTAAACTGCATACTTATGTATCCACCAATAAATAGTCGACTGATAGGACCGAGCGAGCAATAAGAGTAGAAATGAACTCGCTCAGTTCTAGAGCGAAGTAATTACGAAATACAAAACTCTTTTTTGCTGGAAAAGTAAACTAATTTTATTTAAGAGGAGTCCGTTCCGTCTATGCATTACCAGCTCATTTCTCTTTCGCGGTAGAAACCGGGTTCAAGAGTCGGTTTCCAGAAATCACTTGAGTATCTGCCTTACAAGGCACTGGTCTGACCTTGTCACCTTGTAATGCGCTGAGCACTCATACGATAAATTCGTAGAATACCAATTAGTTTCTTCTATGTATAATTTTTTACCGGTCAATATCCTTCGTGTGTTTTCCATACAACGTGACATTGGCAACATGAATTGTGCTAAACTGACACGCTCGAAACGCCATGAATTAAGAAATCAATCAATCAATTCTTCTATGTATTTATCAATATTCCTGAGTCAGTCTACTGTCACATTTTAATAGTCACCCAACTATGTCACCATAATTAGATTACCATTTTTACAGCCGGGAATCGAACTCCCTATCCAACAATTATTCACATACAAAGAATTCTCATAAGTTATAAAACATATTCAATCGTAAAAGAAAGTTTGTGTAATAAACATAAAACGTCAGCTACACTTAGTAGCCACAAATGAAGATGGTAATGAAGAAATACTCGTAAATTCAGAGATCACGTCAACATTAAGGGGACATTGTTGGATGTTAAAATATTTTGTGATTAATTCTATAAAGGTTCGTATAGATAAATCTTAGTTGAAATGGTAATGATTTTGAAAAATAAGTGTTTTGTTTCCAGTTTACTATAAGAGGACTGGTGGCTACTAGTGGCCCAATTTTATATTATCGAAAGCCAATGGTTGTGAGTTCGATTACCAGTGAGGAAAAAAATGTTTTATTTTCATTTCTTCACTGTTGTAAAAAGACAGTGTGGCGTTGAGTTCTGTTCTGTTAGTCAACACGGAATATATTCAAATTGGATGGAAAGTAAGGTACGGTATGTCTTAACACCTCTGCCAACTCTATTATATATCAGATAGAACGTGAAGCTAAATAAGCTTTCACTTATCTTAATGTAAGTGCTTAACAAACAAAATAAGATTATATTTTTAACAATTTAAAAATGTTGTTTCAAACTTAGAGAAAAAAAAACTTATTTTAGAAAACGTATACAAATGTGGACGGGTTGCCAAAAGGCACGGCTTCAAATCCCGTTACTTAAAAAAAATATACGTTTTCTGAACTAAGTAATATAGGATTGATTTCATAAATGTTATAAGATCATCTAACCTACCTATACCTTAGTAAACGTATACTACACGCACACCGTAGTTCAGTTGCAGCTGAGTGCTTTAAGCCACAGCCATTAGCATAACAGCTTTATTGTCCATCATTACGCTAATTGACCTATCTGTCGTATCTCCTAAACTCAGGTACGGTTTGGCTTTATACGATCTATTCCGATATTTGAAACTGTATGAATGTCTTGTGTCAGTTAAGTTGTGGCGTCTGGTTACGTAATCGAATAGTGGCAGAGTTGATGTATATATATGTATGTATATCATTTCTTTTCTCATGTCCTCTCTACCTAAGACCGATCCATCTAAATATTGATTATAAAATTAAATTGTCTATACTTACTTACTTATTTCACGCTGTATCCCTAAAGGGGTAGTCAGAAAGAACGGAGCACCAAATTCTACAGTCTTTACACACCTCTTTCTACTATCATCTCTCAAAGTATCTTTGACACTGTGTTTTCGAAGGTCAACCGAGGTCCCTTACCGAGAGTAACGTGACTTCCTGGCTAGTACCTGCTATTCTGTGTATGTTTTCATTGGGGATTCAATCGCCGAGCCGACTCCGCATATTCTACAAAGAGATCGTATCCAAAGCATTTATTTTTATTTCAATCTTCTTCTGTAATACTCACATTTCGCCGCCGTTGTCGGTGCCAACACTGCATTGTGTACCGGCAAACGTGCAGCTGTGCTGATGTTTCGCCATCTCTTCAATGCAGCTAAGGTTCCGTTAACCCAGCGGCAGCAATACGCCTTTCCACATCCATCTCTACTGAACACACTTCCCAAAAATGTATTGTTATTATTAAGTAATTATTTGTTTATTGAAGTTTTGATTTCTAATCTTGGGAATATTGGCTTATGAGTTGATTCACGAGTGTATAGGAACATTCAGAGAGGATTTCTCGAATTTTGTAAGCATAAAATGGGATTTTCCATTTTACATTTTAAAGTCACATATATATATATATATATATATATATATATATATATATATATATATATATATATATAAAAAAAAACTCTTATGCAATACATCTTAAGACTATTATATATTCTACAATAAACGTCAGTCTTGGCATATTGGCACAAGCCTA